>DWRA01000251.1:0-28847 GCA_018250295.1 Spathilepia clonius
ACTGAAGTCGACCACAGATGCGTTGCTACCCCTGAGGACTAAGTTAGAATGCCTCGTTAAGTTTATCTCCCTTATCAAACAAATTATTATTTTTGTTATTATTATTGTTATTGTTGTGAAAGAGCTGATAGTATGACATTACAAACAGACAATTCAAATTTTATTAATTTATATACATTTCCTATTGATAAGTTTGTAACTCTGACTAATATTGCATGCGGATTGGTTCGAATGACGTGCAATAATATGTTATTAATAATGAGTCGGATTCGCAGGTACCTAAGATTTAATAATCCCATGATATACCATTAATAAGTGTAACGCTTGTATTATTCAATTCAATTCGGTTACTTTTATCGGTACCCGAGGTATTCCGGGGTCTACTAATGGAATGAGCTTTAACTATTTTCGCGCTGTTGAATACTTTCTACCCTATAAAGGGCTCTCCTCCCCTATTCCACTTCGGTATACAAGGCCATTCCACTTAAATAACATAAAAGGGTTCTTCTGTTAGATTTTGTTATGTGCTTCTTTGTTAAGTTTCGTTTGCATATTCGGTTTTTTATTTTCAATATTTGGTTTTTCGTTTATCAAATATATAAATTTACTGAATAAATTATTGTTTTTGAAAAAGTTGTCTGTGTTTACCTGTAATTGAATTGCTTTTAAAAATTATGTATTTACTTTTCACAAATTGCTTATGATTACTTGGATTGATGTTATCCTTACGAATAGTTAAAAGACCTATATAAAATATAAAGAAGATACAAAATACTTCTCAAATATTTCATAGAACTTTGTTTGTGTTGTTATATTCGAATATGCGGCTAAGTAAAACTAATTTAAACCAGTAGGTGAAGCATGGAATACAACCTAAAATTTCTTTATATTACGTAAAGGCTAGCACTAAGCGATTATTTAAAATTAGTTAATTAATTAAATAGTTTCACAGAGAATTAATGATTTTATTAACAAAAGTGCTATAGATTTCAACCAAAGTTTTTTTAGTAAAATAATAATTATTATAGCCACGCGGCAATCTTGTTCAGTTCCCTATTGATTAGTCCAGTCGAATGCTAATTAGCAAACTGCCTCAGCTGCACAGAAATCCGTACGGCCAATAGGCGTAGTTAATTGCGTGAATGCTCCGAGGGATTCAAATCTAGTTTACGTAGGACGTTAACCCTTAGAGGGACAGTCATTGTCAGATTTCTACTCTGATTTAAAGTTATAATCGTTGGATTATCTAATTAAATATTTTTAGGTGCAGGCCACACAAAAGAGACGTCGAGCAAGGACGGGGCACTATTTCGCTAGCGGTTTTTGATTTCATACAAGAAATGTAATCGTTGAGATGAATAACATGCAAATGCGAGGTGTCGCAGAGACGCATCCTCAGCCCGTTGTCTCTTCTATGTGATTTATAAGTGCGACTGAAATAAACTATTCGCTAGTAATAAATTGTAATAAATTTTAGCAACCAATAAGGAACAATTATTATAAAATATAAACAATAAAAAGAGCGTGGTTCAGAGCGCAATCTATCTGTATATTTAAATAAATAATTTTAACGATATTTTACAGGTTACAGAGAGTGTTTTCTTGGGTCACGCAATAATAAATAAAATGTATAGTTTGACCTTAAGTCCATTTATTGTGTAAGCAAAATATAACTCTGTTCTTTATTTCTTAATATTTTACATAGGTCCGTGTTACATTGTTATGTATTTAGGCGCAATTAGGTCCAACCACAGTACCCAATCCTAGATAAGCGCGTAGCTGGCTTCAGTGCGACAACTTTGTGCAAATTAGCTTCACTCGTACCAACAGATTGCAAATTCTTCTCTTGATGTATAGAAAAGTGTGTACTTTATAACAGTGTTGTTATCATTATAAATGAGATGACTTGGTTGATTATTGTTACTATCATATTAAAATATTATTTCTGCAACGAATATATGGAGTGTATATATTGACAGATTTCGTACTATCAACATTAAGCTCTAAGGCCAAGTCGTAGGTGCCATGGACATATAAAGACGAGTACACGAATACCCAGACCCAGGATAGAAATCTGAACTTGTCATTTCAGACCCCTCTGTCAAACAGAAGTAACTGCTCCACTACGCTGATCATTAAAGACCAGACATTTTGTAAAAAAACTCTGGACGAGTTATACTGTACCAACACTTCGCTAGTGGTTCAACGAGTGGTCCGCGGACGCACTGAAGTAATCTTTGAAGTTTTAAGTAAATTATCACTCGTAATCAATAACAATATCTATAATTTATTTCTAAGCATTTAAATATTACTGTGGACGTTTGCAAAATAGAGGAACTACTTTTATGTTATTTCTGTTTTTATTTTTTTCGACTTATTTCATTATATTGTTATAGGACATTTTTCGGCAACTTATCTAAATATTCAAGTTAAAAATATGTTAAACCGTCTATTATAATGAAAGAGGTAATAACCTCTGCTCTAGACTAAACGTTCCGTAACTATAAGTGAAATAAAGAGCTACAAATTCTTCACAAGTAGCAGCTATTACGCAAATGGGCAAACTTTCCGAAAGCTGTCTACCATCTCCAGGTCACCGCAAATGGAAAACCTGGTAACCATTGTCAGGAAACTTTTAGCTTTAATTAGATCTACCGTAGTACTGAGTACAATTTGCACGTTCATAGTAAGTGTCCTCTTGACGGAAATGACCTTAATGGACTTAATTCACGCCTTTTGTTACTATAAAATTTCATAGTTATTAAACATGTAATACAATTAATAAGTGCTTATAACAACAATAGTTAATAACAGCTGGGTATGGACCACTTCTAGAATGGGATGGGTTAGGCCATAGTCCACCACGCTGCTCGAGTGTTGAATTGGCAAAACTTCAAGGGCAAGTAACATCTCCATTTATGTTTTCCAATTTTTTACTTTTATTCCGGGCGTCGTAAGGTAGAATATGTATGACGTTTAGTTTAGTTTTGAACTGTATGAGGCGTTCTAACTTAGTCCTCAAGTGTCGCTACGCACCGCTGAATTTATTTGGATCCAAAAATAAATATAACCGATTCAAAACCAAAAAGAAGTATAAAATCTTATGTAGCTGT
This sequence comes from Spathilepia clonius, assembly GCA_018250295.1. Taxonomy (NCBI): domain Eukaryota; kingdom Metazoa; phylum Arthropoda; class Insecta; order Lepidoptera; family Hesperiidae; genus Spathilepia; species Spathilepia clonius. Next base: position 3,114 of record DWRA01000251.1, read on the forward strand.
TATATTCACACTAAAGTTATTCATAATTCAAATTAAGAAATTGTGAAGACAGTGGACTTAATAATGTCTTAAGGATTTAAAGATTAAAAGGCTAGTCCAATTCAAAGTCTACAAAGTTACGAAATGTATGAGTGTTGTACAGAACAACGAACAGCGACGTTTCTACAGCTGCAAACGAGCACATTTTTCAACGCCCACATAGCATTAGCGGGTGACAGTGACCACTTACTCCTACTTCTACAATTTTGCGATGCTTTGTCCTGGTTTTAAGTTTGTGGTGATGCAAAGATACTTAGTTGATGTGTTTTACGTCCTTCACTTAATTTGTAACTAGCTACGGGAAAAGAGTATTCTTCTGTCTTAAACCTTAGGGCCTCTGGGAAAAATTTATTTGTCATAAATAATCACATGTATACGCAATGAAAACTTAGTGGTTTGAAAGTCGCCTTCTCATTCGGGGGGCTGAGGCTTAATTCCCAAGCACGCACCTCTGATTATCTAAATAGATATAATATACTAAATAATAAAAAAAAATAATGTACTAAATAAAAAATCATTATTATAGACTAGATAAGACACATTGCTATTTTGAGGCCTAAGTTGAAACATCAAAATAAATATATAATAAATACAAAGCGATTTAATATATTATAGATACACCAATATGGAGAAAAAATGTAAAACTTTAAAGATTTCACCGATGACGTGAGAGTATCTTATGATAAAACTTAGGTGACGTGAGAATGCACACATTTCACAATTTGTTCCTCATTCGTACCCGGACCAGTCTCATGTGGCTGTCTCGTTCAAAAATGCAATAGTTGGCTAATGTAGGGTGACAATGATGCTAAATTTGTAAAGAATGTCCTTTGACTTTATGAACGGAAAATATATGTAATATATATATTTTTATTCACATTGTCTAGTTAAATGACATTTTATAAGTTAAAGAGTGTCTGAAAGTGATGTAATATTAAGATATAGTAACTTATATTTTAAATAAAACTTTTTTGTATAGATTTATGTAGCTATTGATAAAATTTTGTTGCGTGTTTCTGAAGGTTCCTTTTTAATTTTAATGACATAATAATCATGTTTTTGTCAAATTCAGAATCGTGATCATATTATTTCTATGATTGTTTTTTTTCTTTTTGGCATCAATGTTAATTACTCCGCCAATATAATTAATGTTACGACAATTATATACCTATTAAAATTTTCGTAAATCCATCCATGTTTAGTAAAAAATGTTACTCATTCGAGAATACTTTAGCAGTTAACTTTATTTTTTATAATAACATCACATTTTCATATTACTTATGACTTTAATTTCTTACGAGTTACAAAGCAAATTCCTAAACATTTTCGCAATCCAATTTCTCATCATCATGTCAAAATATACAAAAGCTTCGACCTTTATAAAGGCTCAGTGGCAATGCTCTTTTAATTTCAGCGCGATATTTCGTGTATTTTAATTAAATCTATTTGTGAGTTTCGCGAAGAATTGTAAGCCAGGTTCGCCGACAAATTTAATATTTTCTGCAAAAATCCCGCTGGTTAAATTTGAACTCGCGAAATTAAAAACGGTATGAAATGTAAGTAATGCAAATGTTTTAAAAGAGACGACAATTGTACGGATGCACCGTTGGTTTTTATTCGATAATACGGATTAAAAATGACTCTTGGTTGGATAAAAAGGCTTAGCGGGATTATTTTATTAAAAATATCTTAATAGAGATTTTTACAAGTAAAACAAAGATAAGACGATTTCTCATTGCAGAGAGGAATATTAAAAAATATCGGTTCTCATAGTATGATAAAGTATTCACGACGAATACTAGTCGGAAATATTTCCTGATATTAAGTGGTTATTACAACGCAGAAAGTATAGAATAATTAAAATTTAATTATTCTATACTTTAATTAAGATTTAATTTATGTAGAAAATAGATACTTGCTACTATTGAAGATTACATTGTAATACTTCTTACACAATAAGTAGTTATCGCGCCTTATTCACAAAGAAATCTGCCGTCTTTTTGAATATTATTCCTTTAAAAAATTAGAAAAACGATTTTATTTGCTTCGCCTGTTTACACTTTATAATTGCTGAGTTCTTCGAATATAGAGCATAATTTATTTGCATAGATTTATAGAGATGACTTATTTTAAGTAAAAATATTTTTATTGAAATACTACAGGAATATGTACTAATTAATTCTTCATCGTGATATTTATTTAAAATATCCTTATATTAATTAATATGTATCTACTAATTAAAGTGCTGACAGATTTTCAGGTTAATATACATATGTAATGACTTTTAATAGGTATTTTTTTATTTTCTCAGCGAAACAGGAATCGCCTATTTCAATCAAAAATTCTTGTCACCGCTTAAAATAAGGTAGGTTTATGAAGTGAGCACGAACTTTGAGACACAGCAGCGCTATTGCATGTTCCCTCACGACGTCAGCTGCGGTGTTTCAGGAGAATTTCAGAGGAATTGTAAAGTACACTCATGTAGAGAAGTGAAATATCTCAAAATATTCCAAACTACAAGTGTCGACTTTTAATAGTGCTAGCAATACATGCAATGTATGTTTTTAATAAATGTTGATGCTTTGCTTATATTAAATGTGAATGCTTCTTTTTCTTGTGTGGCAGTACCCTTTCTAATCAGGTGCACTGCAAACTCAAGTTAGTTACACCGTACTAGTTACATCAATGTTATAAAAAATGTGTAATCCTATGCTATAATTATGCATTTTGAGTGACTCGTTGACAACCACAAATACGAACACATAAGACCCAAATATGAAAATCTAAAATGATTAGCCGTTTAAATCTGTCTGGAAATGGAACTTAAACCCTTTCGTATCAGACCCGTATGATGCACCCGAGGCACGGATCAATGGTTGGAATATTAATAAAAAATGAACAATTCTACCAATAAAAGAGGAGGAGAAATAAAATACCGTACTGAATTATTAAATGAGACTCGTAATATTATATTTTATTATAGAGCTTAATTACATTATTAAAGGCGGTAGAAACATAAATCCTTTAGGCTTTACCAAAGCTCCAAGGGTCAGGGTCAGGAAAGTAATATAAAGGCTATTTCGTTGTAAGTACGTTATAGTTTTGTCCCGGAGTCTGCAAGCGTGCAAAAAACTAAAGTAGTATACTTTATAGACTAACCGTTACTAGGCATATGTTAGTTTTACGTAATATAACGGTAACTATAAGTAAATTATCATTATAAAATATCAATATTATAAATTTTAATGCTTGCTGTATTAGTGCTTCAATTAATAGTTGTTTAGTACAAAAATATAAGTATTTTAGATAACAGTCGTTTGGTGTCAATTAATCAGGTGGACAGCTCGCTCGTCGCTAATACAATCTTATAAGACATATTGTTATTAAGTTTGAAGCTACAATTATGTAGGCATGTTTCTTCCCTATGTTTCCTTTCACCATCAAGAGACTGCTCATCTCAGTTAAGTTAGTAATTTAAACCATATAAGAAATCGAAATTTAAACACAAGACCAAGAAACCAATATTCATGCTAATCTCTTATACGTATTTGAAAAATATAACTTGTATTGATCAATATAAATAAATAAATAAATATTATAGCCAATGATTATACTTACCACTAAATGCTATCGCATGCATAATTAGTAAAAATCATTTCTAGGATACAAACCCTCGACCCTAACATGAGAAGTCGAACTCCATGCCACTAACACGCAAAATATATACGATTTTAAAACTACATGTGGTACAATTAAATAAAATTCCCGCTTGCCAAAATTGTTCAAATCTAAACCAGTTCACGTGGAGAGCCGGCCACGCGCACCCTCTCCACGTCTTATGCATCACAACATTCATACTCCACTCTTAAAATATAGCTCTTGAGCATCAAGTTTCTTGGTTTTGTTTTTCGGTTAGCGTAGCCAAAGTGATAAAACCCCTATTAATCCCAAGAGACCAAGCCTCCGCTGTATGTCTTTCTCTCACAGGACTCAATCTCTTAAACTGTAGTAGACAGATTTTTTTACATTTTATACTTGAATTTTTTACAGAGTAAGTATTACTAAGGCCAAAATCAAATATATACATACATAGGTACAAAATAAAAGTAGCAATCTAACACACAGTGCTACTGAAGATAAGTGACCACGGCCGGCCGTGGACATAATTTGTAATTTACTTCACATAAAATTAAAAGCCTCGTTCAAATTAGCCATAGAGTCATGACCTGTGATAACTAAGGTGGAAAGCCTCGAAGTCTCTCAACACACCCTTTAAACTAGAACACTGCTTTGAATACTGTTGATATTAGGCAGAAATAAGTGCAGTAGTAGTGCCTCTAGAGGCACAAAGCCTTTTATCACCTTCAAAATCATTCTGCCCTTCAGTCACTCAACAAATTCGGTATTTGAAAGGATATTGTTACTATTCTAGACCGACGGCTCACAACATTATTTTCGAAATTATTCATTACAACTAGCGCCACTGAGTCACTAGCCATACTATACATCTATATCCATTTCCTTCCAATAATGTAAACAGTTGTTAAAATATTTAAAGTACATAGTTTAGCCACTGAAATTATTTTCAAAGTTTCAGTCTTCCATTTGTCTTAGAACTTCTGACAAAGGCTCGGTCTAGAAATGCAAAGTTCTAAGTCTGCGGTGAGTCTAAGTTTCTCTTTGACAGCCAAACGCTGAAACTTGTATCGATAGTTACAGCTCCTAACGCAATAATATTTATGTTTTGACTGTTTGTATTTGTAGTTGTAGTAGTTGCAGATCCGTAAAGGGGAATTACAAGAATGAATCAATAAGCAACACTTGTAGTATAAATCGATCGGGCACACTGACTAAAATATACATAAATAAAATTTTATTCATGTATAGATTTTAGATAATTTAACATGAGGTTTCATTGACGTAATAATGTCTAATAATAGCTCTTAGTTTAGCCCAATTTTGAAATATTACAGGTACCGCAGCAGTAAGCATTTACAATCAGATGAACTGCATGAACTTTTGCTACTTCAAATTTAAAAAAAAAGCAGAAATAGGTGAGGCGGTGGTGCCTCCAAAGATGAACCGCAAAGAATATTAGCGACATCAAATGAAGCTGTTCAATTATGTTTTACAAAAAAACTTGTACAGTTTAACCTTTTTTAAATACATGTTACAATTTCAATTTATAACATCAGAATACGAATAACATACAATCTAAAATAACAAAGTGCTTACTCCAGAATCGAAGTACGAATGGAAACCACGCTCGATTTCCAATTCTGCTTTAATTCGAAACTGAACTGTTTAGTTGCTGGAACAAAAAACTTTCTAGTTCAGTTGACTAGATTCAATTGAATCAGGTACTCGAGTTCTGATCTGGATTGAGTTGAAGTTAGGAAGTTAAAGTGGATTGGCTTTCCTTCCTTCCGTCTTCTACTTCACAGAGATAATCCAACTGCGCTGATATCCCGGTTTTGAAATCGTTGTTTTATTAATTTTATGACAATTTCCGTGTGTACTAAAAGTTATAGACTTGAAAAATATATATGAAAAATGTTTATTTTAGTCTTGTAACCAGAATGTGGTCGGGTAACCTTAGAAACAAATATTTCTGGGACCACATGTGTTATGTTTTCCTTCATCATTTAAACATTGATAATTTCTTCAATTTACGTGCACGTCAAGAGTGCGGAAATAACTCGATAATGTAAGACGCATATACATACATATCTTGGATGCGATCATTGGGCTATTTTTATTTCATTACGATAATTTAAATTACAAAAAGTAAAAGAATGTTACAGAGCTTTTATTATTATCAAGCTTCTTTATTCTTTTAATATCCACAATTCGCTGATAGCTTTATTACACGAAACAAATTAAGTAAATTTATTTGTTTCATAAAATTAAATAAACGTAATGAGAAATATCAAAGTGGAGGCCAGATTACGATTGGTCCTGTTCGCCAGATCGACTGAAATTGTCTTCAGGGGTCACACTGGCATCGGGTCAAAAGGGACGCAGATTAATCACATCACAACGCCATTGTGTGGCCTGACCCTGTTATATTTATTACATTTTGGTGTAAATGGAACAAAAAGAAAAAAGGCATAGTATTAATGTTTTAACATTATTAAGGCTTAAATGTATCTATTGTACGATCAAATCTATTTTGATGTAAACATTAAATCAGTTTTATTATTTAAGTGTGTAAGTGCTATCAGTGCTTTAATTTTATTAACAATAGGAGTAATAATCGAGTTTATTTTTCACCTAACGTTAAGTGGCCACTGCCTTCCATTGACATTTTTGATATGCACTAAAGAAGTTTCAAGCAGTTTACCTATAAATAAATGGCCATTGGCTACTCCCTCTGTCTCATTTACCACACTCTTCAAACTAGAAAACAGCAGCACTTAACATTACTGTTATTAGGCAGAAATAGGTAAGGTGATGGTGTCTCCCGAGTCGAACCACAAATAGTACAACTACTTTTAATTATTGAAACATTTATTAAAGATATTTTAATTTCCTCTGCTGAGCCCTGACACAGCCCTATTTGTACATTATATTCATAAAACTATTTACTTTCCAAATTAACCAACGTTGGGCGGGTTTGCTAGCTTTTTTTATTTACCATCGGGTTAATTAATGCATCGTAATACCGCGAATAGGTACACGTATAGGTATAGGCAAGTATAGGTAGGGTAAATCTTACCCTTAAGTCTATCAAATTCTTGTGATCTTTAATTTTACGGCACATGAGCGAGTAAAAAATAAATGTTGATATTCCTGCTGGTTCCACTTGTAAACAATAAAGAACAAGCGTCTACATAACATCTCACAGAGAGCACGATCGGTAGTTGAACTTGTGACCCAGTTGTAATCACTGAAATGCAATCTGCCTTATCCAAATCCAAACAGTTTGAAATATCTAACGTAGGTTAACTATTACATCGTCTACCATTTCTACTAGGAGCTGAAAAAAGGAGTATATTCCAGGGTTACCCCGGAGGACATAAAATGAGTTACTGTCAATAAGTATTTAACAGATATTCGAATTTATATTCGTCGATAGTGATTCGAGCAACGTGAAGATGGGGTGTCAAAACTTCCTAATGGAAGTTGGAATCAGATCAGATCATGTGGAGTTTACGACGTCTTAAAGTTGATCGTTCCGCGCATCGTTCAGGTCGTTTTCAATTCCGACTGGAGCAGTAAAGTTGTTGAAAACACACCTAGTCATATATCTAAAGGTAAGACTTCGTTTTAACTACAAACTTAGTCCTCAGGAGAAAGATTGCATCTGAAGAATTGTTAATAAAGCGGTTTTTTGCAGCTGAAGAAGTGTGAATATGTTAAGGAATACATTCAAGCATAATAGCATTTTCGGGTAATTTTAGTGAAGACTCCAATACTGTTTAGCATTAATTATGTACGGGCAGCAGTAATCACATGCCACCGGTGCATTGCATGATCATTTACTGCTTATATTTCGGAAAAATATGTACGCGTTTTTGTTATACGTAGATTTATTATATGACACACTTATACAAGCATGTATTATTACAAAATGAGTAACTTCAAAATCACAGTCAAATACGGAAATCGCTTAATTTTTAAAACTTAACACAGCATTAACTTTTCATTTTATAACATAACTACATATAAGTAAAATGTGATACAGTACAAAAATAAGCTGTAACCTGAAAATTGCATTTAAACTTAGTTGTTGAATATCTTCAACACGACCTTTTACTTAAATTTAAGAACCTAAAATAAAAGAACCTTGCATTACACGAATGAGGCACCACATAAAATACCTACTGCTTGCATTTCTGGACAAAGGCGCCTTAACACCGACTTTAGTATACTTGACGTACATAAACGCGCGATCCGAATCGTCAACAACCTAAGGATCTCCGATCGGTTAAAACCTTGAAGTTTGCAGGGAGGCATGGGTTCCTTCTGCATGTTCTACTGGCTTTACAGTGATGAGTGTTTTGAAGAACTATTTTACCTGGTGCCTACGTCACATTTCAAAGATATAAAAAAATATTATTCGCTCATTGAAAATACACATATATAAGACTTTGTAATAGACCTTTCATAAAACCTTCAAAAATATCCATACCGCTTTAAAAAATATATATATAAAAGACATTTCAAATTAATGTTTTGTCAAACTGAATAGTTAATGACGACATTGAAAAGAATAAGTAGATATTTCATTAATAGGTATAAAAATGATTACTCAAGTGTCTTGGAAACAATATAACATCGAAGTAACTGTACTTAAAGTAAAATAAAACGTACATTATAATAAATTCGTGATAATAAAGTGTTTATTTATTTTGTACACGCTGTAGATTGCGGTTTTGCTTGCGAAATAAAAAATGAAGATGCTGATTGACTGAATACTTGAAATCTATCAATATACGTATTGCTACCCTACTGGGTATAGGTAGGTAGTTCCAGGTATAAGGCCGTTAAAGTTTATGAACTTTAGGTAAAATAAAATCATCAAGTCATCTATATATTATTACCTACTGAAATCCAATTTTTAATTAATTTTAGTTCCAAAAATTACTTTGTATAATACTAAGACGACGTACAATTGTTATAGCTATTTACATAGAACATCTATGGAGACCCAAGTTTCTCGCGTGGCCTCCGATAAGCGGTTTATATGCAAATCTTCCCGAAACATTCGCGTTATTACACTATGTAGTATAGTAACATAATCTTATGCTAGAGAAACTACGTTTATAACTGTAAATCCATATGCTTCTATCGCGCTACATATCATTTATTAGAGCATTTCTAAATAATAAGCACTCTCAAAAATTTCATTTCATGTGTTACAGATACTTTAAAATAAAATAATAATAAGAAAAGGAAAATCTAAATATTTCAATATACATACGAACACATATTCTCGGTAAAGTTAATTGACAGAAAATACAAACATGTTTCATATCGCTTTGTACGTTTACATTATGTGAGTCTTCGTTGTGGTTTAGTCAAAGTCACTTGAAACATTACTTTTATAACAAGTTCTTATTTAAAATATAAAACAATATTACATTTACTTATCATTAAGACAGTGTTCACAATTGTATTTTACCTCTAATAAAAAAATGGCTACAGATCCAATAACCAAAATTGTAGTAGTAACAGGAGGTGCTCAGGGTATCGGGTATGCAATAGCTGATCAATTTTTAGCCAACGGTGCGAAAATTGTTGTTATACTTGATATTAATGACGAAGCTGGCTGTAAAGCTGCAAAGACTTTGAATTTAATGTATGGAGAAGATAAAGCCCATTTTATAAAATGTGATGTAGTTACAGACTTAGAAAGTGCAAGTCAAGAAATCTATAGAAAGTTCGAGACTGTCGATGTGTTGGTGAACAATGCGGCTGTGTCTAACTGCGACATTGACACAGTTATTGATGTAAATTTAAGATCCCTAATAAAATGGTCATTTGAATTTTGGGAAAGAATGCGAAAAGACAAAGCTGGCAATGGGGGTACTATTATAAACATAGCATCTATTTATGGATTTACCGTTGCTCAACATTTTCCGGATTATCACGCGACGAAGTTTGGCGTTATTGGTTTCTCCAAGTCTTTAGGACACGAATTTAATTTTAACCGATCTGGAGTGAGAGTATTGACATTATGTCCTGGGTTTACTAAGACAACAGAAAGATTAGACAAGTTACGATTTGACGAAGAAGAATTACGTGCGAGTCTTATGGAAATTGTTAAAGATGTAATATGGCAAACAGCAGAAACCGTTGGGAAAGCAGCCATAGAGTTATTTGAGAAGGGCCCCAGTGGCACGGTTTGGAAAATAGAGAATGGAGAACCATTGACCGAAGTTGTATGATGTTAGTTGCATTTATTTTCAAATTGTGTAATGTAAAGAATAAACAACTATTGTGACGTTCATATATTTTTTTCCATAAACTATAATATTACATCACGAATGTAGAGTAATCACGAAATTGATAAGCAATTTTGCTTTTAATTTTTTAATTCGAAAATATATATTTGTTTCACCTACGTAATCCAAAAAAAATTTTAAGCCAATGCAAGGGAAATATTTTTAGCTGTCATATAGTATTTGTTTAATACCGGGAAGTTGTGCACATCTCGAGAGATAACAGTAAAATAAATGAACAGTAAAAAGTTATAGTAGTAAAACGGATCGGATTTATCAAATAACTAAATATCTTAAGTGCTGCCTATAGAGGTGTACATTTGAAATATAATAAAGGTGTGTTTACATAGTCTACCCGATGAAGTGTTAACTTGTTCGTAATACAGGTTGGATATTACTCGAGTCTGGAGTTTACAATGTCTTAAAGATTATCGGTTCGTTCGCACCTCACTTCGAACTATTCGCACACCCTTCTCTCTCTATAGCTGTCTACAGTATCTAGTTCTTATGGTTACCATATGGGCACAAGTGCCGATAGAAAAATGTAGAACCATAAGTAAATATGATTTTATTGTGAAAAAGCAAAAGAGCTTGCAGCCCACCTAGCGGTAAGTGGTACCTGCTGTTCATGGACAACGATAACGAAACTCATATAGGACTTTGGGAAAGCCACTGTGTCGCTGTTACCTAAGGGCTAAGTTGGGATGTAATGTATGCCTATACCATATATTTCTGACCAAAATACTGATGCATTTGTACCCATGAGATAAGAACTAATGAGGTTAGAATGTCTAGTATAAGTTTTTTAAGCATTTTTAAATAATACCATCTAGATCGTATAAACACAATGCCGCCTTTATGTCTATAGACGTTAAACGTGTCGTGTCAGATAAAATATATTTTCGTATACAATATTTTCAAAGGCAGACCCGTGTTTCTGGGATCGTATTACAGAAAATAAATACGGCAATACATATTGTATATAACGATACGATTTGTTTTGTCGTTGACCCACCAGACACGTACAAAGCCTGAAGACATAAATGCACTATAATTATAATTCCTACTCCCCGTAGACGAACCGTCTTAAACGTTAGAGGTACGTGTGAGCTAACACTTATAATAAATTCACAAAGAGCCGTCAAAACTAAACACCAAGGCGCCAAAAGGGAACAAAGGATAAAAGATATAAGACTATTTACATAGCTGTACACCGTGTTTATTTGATCCGAAATCGAGGCATATGAAATGTACAGTCGCGCACAGTTACTGTCGCTTTTTACATAACAATTTAGTTCTACACATGCACCACTGATGTGTGGGATACAGTGATATTCGCGATGCATCTGCGCAATTTTCTACATGTGTATAGTTGTTTTATGTTATCTTTACTGTGGCACGGGTCTCCTTTCAGACTGAGAGGGTTTGGGTCATGGTCCACGTCGCTCGCCAAGTGCGAATGAGTAGAATTCGCACATGGTTGAGACCACTTTTTTTTAATATTTTCCTATAGTGTTATTGAAAATGATATTTAATTTCTGTATTTCGCACATTATTTAAAAAATCAGAGGCTTTAAAACTTGGGTCCAATAGAAAGACAGAGTTTGAACAACTAGGAAACCATTACTTTTAAGTACTTCTTTATAACAACTTTATTGTTAAAGGTTTTATATAGATTTAGGAATAACAATAATACTTAGGTTAAAAAAATGTATTTATGATGATCAATGCGGCCTGCATTGACTGAAAATAATTCTAAAGGCAACATGTACTTAATAAAATGATACTGAGTCACCGTCAACTTATATAGCTTAAAAACCTAGAAGCATGGAATTTTGCACAGGATTTTCTTAAATATTTAAATGACTACGAAAAAGGACATTTTAAAATTCATTAACCCAACGCTATTAAAGACTAAAGTGGACGGAAGTTTGTAACCAAATAAAACAACATTACCCTTAAAGTAAAAAGCTCTGAGCTCTGAAAAAGTACATTTTTTTTCTGCTGATGCATATTCCTTTGCGATTTGTTGGCTTAAAAAGATATTGTCACGTCAATGGCACCGTCAACTCTGCGGAAACATTAATTATGAAAGAATTTTCTTGCAAAAACATCGGAACTTAGCCGCCCAGAGCTATTTCCCAGTCTTGTACTAATTAGTCGGGTAATTTCGAGTAAAAAGACGGTAAGGAAAGAAATAAATATGTCTATTCTGTTTTCTTATGAGAACAATATTAATATCAATCTCGAGCCCGATTGCTAGTTCATTTTTACAAAAAAGTTCTTCAAATTAAATTCTTCTTGATTTTGTTTAATATCAGAAATACCCGCGGGGATAATCTAGTAGAGTATTTGTACAATTCCTTTGACATTTTTCTACACGACTGTCCGCCTGAGGCTCTCTCGTTGCTTTGACTCACTGCTGCCGTCAAATTAACTTTTGTTTCGTGTTCAAAGACAAGGAAGCTAGTAAGACGTTTTGGCTGTTACCAAATAGAATATACGCTATTTTGATTTACCTAGAACGTAGTTTGGAATTAGGGTTGAAAATATAGTGGGTAAAATATAGTGATCAATATTGAAATAAAATGTCCATAATATATTATTTACTTACCTAGGACTTTTGAGACTTTTTGAGATATTATATACATTTACATGTACTTGTTTTGTACGAAACGGGTAATATTTTTTCTCTAACTATAAAAGTAAATCTGTCCAACTATCAATACTACCATCAGACAAAATTGTGATACCACAAAAATCGATAAACGGAGTACTGATTAAAACACTATAGACTAATGCCTTGTAATCGAAAACTATTTGATCTCAAACTGTGATGTTTGACCCGACATGTATTATATTTTTTAAAATAACAAGCGGCAGAAGAACTTTAGAAAAGAATCACTGTTTGTATTTGACTTGTAACATTTTATTATATCTGGCGGCTGATAAAATTTGCACTGAGTTAAATTGTTCACTTGGCAAGTTGTCAAAAGAATTCGTCTTCTTAGCACGTCGGCGATTTTGAAGCTATTCTACGATTTTGCTGCATTTTATTGCTGCAATACTTTCTTATTCAATTCGCAGAAACCATCTCATCTAATAATTATTTGCCTTCACATCTATAATTAACATATTTTTTACAATAAGAGTATAATCGTAACCGATATATAAAAACCACGGCCACGTAATAAATCGGTCGAAAGTTGGACGTGTGCCCGCTAATAACTAAATTTAGAGGCACCTGAATCCTACGATCTCAGAAGCCTTATGGGTAGTTTGATAACATTCGACACGGGTCAGCTACTACCTCTTTCCGCCAAATATAATAGTGTGAAGGAGTACTATCTAGGCTTCACCTATATGTAAGGTAATATCCCTGCGCAATAATACAGTATGAAACGGGATATATATCTTGTGAAGTTACTATTGACAACCACTGTGTATGAGCGGTTGCGGTACCAGTCTGACACTGAGATGATTCGAGGTTTATCTGCCGATCAGGCTGACATTCTAATGACGAATTTGTATTTCTATACTAGGTCATGGTGTATTTATCATTATATTTAGCGCGACATTGGAAATCTTAGTATGGGCTCTCATAAGTAAAAACCTCATACATCATAGAAAACATCATTGTACCTATCAGCTCAGTTGCCACATCGACACAAACGTACAGGAACGCCGAACACATTTCAACTGGAGTGGTAGGTAAGCGAACACTATTACAAGTAAGGACGTACCTATATAGTTAACGGGAACCGATTTCGGGAGCCGGGGTCCATTTGTTTTATGAGCGGCCCGCACTCGATTGAATTTGCGTGCGTTTGGCTTAAGTTACTGACTTTTGCTTGTTATATATATTTTTCTCGAAATTTAAATAAAGTTATTTGGACAATAACACATAGTCGCCATAGAACCTCTACTATTAATACGAAAGTAAATTAAAAACAAAAAAAAAACAGTTTCTGAATTGTTCTTCTTCCAATTACTGGTGAATATCGGTTAGTTACAAAAAATCCAACCTGCAGTATTAGGAAATCCAGCGTTCAACCTGGCCTGCCCCATTAATCACCATTAATACCGATTTAGTATGTATCTCTGTATCCACCAATTACAATGACATCTTTATCTCTGACAGTTCTAGGCAACATTTTCTATCAACATGATGATCAACATGATAACAAAATGTACTTGATCAACATCATGAAGTATGTATTCATAAACTTCTTATTCTTCGACACCCAGCCCCAGTAGTGATACAATAACAAGTTTTAGATTAGTACATACAGTTCTATCACCATCCTTTATAGTCGAGAGATTTCCCAAGAGTGCATTTCGAGATAAAATCTTGGCACACTTACTCTTAACTTAAACCAGAACCCATCCATCACTGAGGGATCCCTTCCTGTTTCTGTAAACGTGCACTAAACTCGCCTCTCGTATCGCATATTAATCAACAGTACGTTAATTTACCTCACGAGGGTTTTGTTACACATTATTGTTAAAATGGACCTTTTTCTCACCTGTGCTTATGATTATAAGTCTTGAGTAAGTTAAATAATTCGTTGTTACGGTAAAATACTGATTCGTGACAAATAATACGTCATATGATATATTTTCCAGATTTTTTACACAGGTTTTGTAAAAAGCATATTTTAAAATATGTGATTACTTAAAGCTAAACATATGTGGTCTGACATAGCTCCAGCTACTCATGCTCCACTAGTGTAAGTCATTAAATGACAATATGTTATTTTTAAGTAAAATAATGTAGTTATAGTCTTTCTTCCACTGTAACTTTTCCATAAGGTGGTTAGAACATCGCGAGGAGACGGTATGTTATTGACGTTTAATGGGTAATCGCAATTGTTGAACAACCTCACAATAAGACGTTGCTGCTCTTGGTGAAACCCCTTAATTATTCGTATAATATTCACAAAAAGAAATATGGCAATGCTATATGAAGCCAACATGACTCTGCCGATGAGAAGTACCACATTTATCGTACGTCGTACATTGATCTACTACCCTTTAGAATTGATTATACATCGGCTTCCCTATCATCATTATAACAGTGCCCACTTAATACCAATTGGTAAACTTAATTTTGTCTATATATTTTATCATAAATTCAGGTTGTTCCAGTATATAACTTGCTTTATTTTCTAGCTACAATTAATAAAAGAATCCCATTATTCTCTGATATAATTCATCTTAAAACTGAAGAACAATTGTATACCCTTTTGTATCAAGTAACAACATTCCAAAGCGTAGTTTTATTTCTTTTGTAATGTATTTGGTCCGCTCGAGGCGATGTGCAGTTCTTTGTTGACTTCGAATGAACTTGGCGGAACTATACTGGTTCCGTTGGTCAGAAAGTTTGGCTTTAGTTTGTTTGTTAGCTGCAATGTGTTGTTAAAAGATAAGGTTTTATACGATCCTTTTACAATAACAATAGAATTGGTGAAAAGTTAAAACCGCCAACAAACAGCGGAGATTCTTAATTCTTCGCATAGAATTTCATTAATACTTAATATCTTTAAAATCCCCATTACCTTACGATTATATAAGTACCTTAATAATTTAATAAAGCTCTTACGCTTATTTTCAATTTACAAATTCAAATCATGGAAAGAGGCTGAACTTGCCGGTTGGGTTGAAGATCGTAATTATAGTAATGGTCTTGTTAACAAGTCTTTAGCTGAAGACAAATATTTGGACTATATAAAGAAGGAAGACATTTTGTAATTGGTACAATCAGGGCAGGATTTTACGTTGGTAAATTATTTTTATTTTTATTACCTAATAGAATTATCAAGCGATCTGTCAGTCCTCATGATGTTAAATAGTCACAAACAATTCACATACAGAACGAGAGTCCTACATGAAATTGATCAAAGCTTTGTAGTTACTTTGAAGACTGAGATAATATGCTTCGATAAAAGGAATCGACTGTACGAAATCTAAATATTTTATATACGTATCGTGCACGCATTTCAAATATTATTAATTGTGTATTTAATTTCACTTTAAACACTTTTAAATATCGAATTATATTGAAGTTTGCACACTTAGTTTGTATAAACCACATTATACCTTGTGGAATCCTCTTTTACCTACTCGATCTCTTTTACCTGCCTCTACTTTTTATTAGCACAATTATGAATTTCTTTATTTCTACTGCTGGGTGTAAACATTCCGTGTTATTATTTGCACGGCTATCTGCTTAATTGGTATTAAACATAATTTGCTATCTCAGACCTGTAATTACTGGGAAATTTGGAATTTAATCTGAAACCAAAATAATCGTTTAAGCAGACATTGGGAATGCGGCGAATTTACGCGAACGAGCCTTCCGGGGATTTCGTTTCATTAAATAGAAGACAGAGTTTCAAATATTTTGCGAACAAACGCTGTTTTCGCTTTTTGAAGAATTTCTCTCTCCGCATTTATATCTAGTCAACATCGCTTTAACTTATTTCTTTGATCATAACTTTTATAATTGGTCATAATAGTTTAAACGGCTCTAGTGTTACTGAATATACATAAAACGCATGTTATAATGTTAACTGCTCGATTGAAAACTAATTAATTTTCCCCATGATTCACCAGATGCTTCTGTGCACTAAAAAATGCATGACAACATCGGACCCGGTTATTATAGTAGAATAGCAGTTCTTTAACCTTTTAGAGGCTTCCTGTGAAACTGGAAAACACGTCATGGTAAGCATCTTCGTTCACTTTGGAGCACTGTCCAGGTCTCCTTGATTTTTACGAGAAATTCGCACCCAAAAGTAGCAAAAAGGGTGATCATAATAAATTAATAATTCATGTTATAGTGAGGCTCAAGTAGTTCTCTACTTATTGCACTTAACTACAGACTAATGCCGAAGTGGTCGATGATATAGATAAATACAAAAAGCGGTGAGCAACGTTCCAATGAAATATATTTACAATATTACTGCATAATATTTGTTTCGAATGTGGAATCAAAACATTGTACGTATCTCATCAATGTCTCAAATATACAAATCGCCTATAATCTGTTTCAAGTAGGACGACTGACTTAAGTTGACTTCCTTTCATACTACTCTATGTATATACAAATATAGTTAATATTATTAAACAAATGAAAACTAAAAATAGAATTAATGTCTTATGGGATAAGCTATATTTTGTTTACAAAGCAATCGACATCGGTCGAATGAGAGCCAATATTTCGGGCCTCTGCCCGTTTGTCCATTGAAGCGGTATTATTAGGAGATAATGGCCGCTTACCGGCTCTAGTTTATTTGCTTCTAAATGAAATTTACTTTATTAGAACACGCTTAAATAAACGGGGATTAGTGGACGGAAGTTTAACATTAATTTAAACTGACCGTAGGTTTTTCAACTTGCTTTAAACATTTATTGATGATTTTGGTACTGAATTACTTCCAAGTAGAAAATATAATTGAGAAACATAATATAAGTTATCTGCTTTGATCTAGGGTTTCACCTGTGATGGAATCTGTAACTTAATGTGACTCTTGTCTTGTCTTTTCTCACCGAAGAGCATCTTGAAAATAGAAGGAAGGGTAGGGTCTCCCGCAAATAGCAGTCCTGATGCAAGCTCTAACTCGCTGCCCTAAAGTAAATTTGTGAACCACTGATGATGTACCTATATTAATTACAAAAGTGTAACCCTATAATAACACGAAATTATTCTCAATATATTTGCAATATTCATCAGCTCCCTAATTCATAAATTAACAAATGACGAAACTCAATTTTTCATTCAAATAATTTGTTCTAGTTCCTAGGAATGTATTAACATTAATCTTCTCTGACTTTTCAAGGATCCAGATTGAAAGCATCTTCAATGACGAATGTTTGTCATTTACTTGACCTCCTTCCTCGGCAAATCCGAAGCGATCCAAAGCGGCTCCAGCCAGACCTTGAATAAAAGCCCTACTGGATTTAGAATCATATAAATCTTCCTAAACTTAACCAAACGACTAAATCATTAAAAGTCTTTACAATCCCAACCCAACTACTATGCTTGGACAAATTATAAAAATAAAATTTCCAAGGTTTTAATGACTGTACAATTGCAAAATCCGATAATTGATAATGATGTTGATTATTATTTCTGTACAACACTCTGTACTGTACTCTGTTTTTCTTTTTTTATTTGATATTGTTTCGATGAATATCTTAAATATAGTAATTTTCAATAACTAGTTTTGCCCACCAAAATGAGTAGAACATCAACAAATGCATATGTTAAAAATTAAGATCTATGTGTAACATTTACACTTGTTCTTGCAAATAAACGGAATTGAATTAACGGATAGGTAAATATATTAGATACATAGATTTTTCTACACTTGCTTGTAGGAGAATACGTAAAACTCCTCAAAGATTTCCTGCAATCGTCTCCTCGCTGAATGAGACGAGTTTGGGTAATAATGCATGCTAGCCAAGTATATTTCTCAAGCCTTTGATAACTTCATAAAAATATCTCGAAAAATTCCATGTATGTCTTCACCATTACAATGTGTGTTAATTAATTTGTAATACCCACATAACTTCGAAAATAGTAGATGCCTGGAAGTGGGTCCGTGGAACTCTTCGTTCATCCTTTCCATTTCTAATCCCCAACTTCGAAAGAACAAAATAATGTATAATAAAAAGAACAGTGTTTTACCAGGAACTCCATATAAAGTACAGTATAGCCAAGCTCAGATTACACAATAAAATTATACTAAAGACCAAAAGAATGGCCGATATTTGATCATTACAATTTAAAGTCAAACAGTGGCGATTGAGTTCGGGAAGATATCCAAAAGTTTTGGAATTTCAAGTACCTATTTGATGCTAGAAGGGGGAGAGGGGGTCTAATTGATTGCGATGCGGGCTTGTTTGCTCCAAAACACCCAGTTTAAAATGGTTTGAAGAAGTTTTCAACAAAGCAACTAAGTAAGTAGATTTATCCCACAGATGCTAAAATTATTTTAATGTATTTATCTACATTAAATTAAATATTGTTTTTTTGCATTTATTTACACGAATAAGGAATGAACACGTTTGGTGTTGCCACACTTGATAAGTGTGACATTTCTTGAAATAGAGTGTAAATTATATGCAGAGCGAATAGCAAAGTGGCAAAGGTGCATATATCCACGGCGAAGCACGCATAGCGCTGTGGCTACGCGTACATAGCACCGGAATTTCTAAAGATCGTAAGTGATCTACAGAGTTAAACATTAGCTGTTAAGCTGGACATTGGTGCAGTTGGATAGCTGCTTGCTAGTGACTAAATTTCATATATCCGCACTTAGAAGTATATGGTAAGCTATGGATTCTACTTATCGTTACATAGCAGTTTAAAAACATTTGACTTGAGTTGGCCACTAATTCTTACGTTCTTCTACCAATTCACATTACACAAGCGTGGTCAGGTACACTCTAGTCATATCTAAATTGTAGGAAGACAGCCGATGTGTGAGTGTATGATAAAAAATATTGCAGCCACTATTATGTTGCTTGCGTTATAACTAATATTTTATGTGTCAAGTTACGAGGGTGCATTGCTTAAATGCACGATAAAAGCGCTCAATTCTGAGGGCGCTTTTGAAAAAATTCTAAGGAATGTTCTTATATAATGTTTGAAGTTGCCATTGAATGAGAAACGAGGTTAAGGACGTCATTATACGTTGCGATAATATTAAGTATCATCGATCATTAAATTACTTTGGAAGATCGGAAATTATTGTTACATTTCAGTAATTGAACTTTTCATTCATTTTACGAGGTGGTGGAATTCTTTGCAGTTCTTCTGCACAGCTATTGTGGTTTAGGTGGTACAGTGAGTACTACTATTACTTAGGTACTACACTACTATATACACATAAGAATAGGTGTTAGAACTCGGATTTTTAATTGAGATGGACACACTGCTGCACGCTCCACTACTGGATTCTGGACATCGAATATAAGTAATAATATTTATTGTATTATAAAAAATGCCTATATTTTAATAATATCAATTGGTGTACACTTTCCAAAATCGTTCGAATAGATTAACAAAAACAAGTGAGTTTCTCTGAAATTTGAGCTTTCCCAAATGATTGTTTCAGAATTTGACAGGAAAAGCAGCCAAAACATAAACTTGTAAGAGATACGATAAAAGAGTTTGCATTGAATCTTATAAATCAAATAAGTTTGGCAACATGGCACTCTATTAAAGTAAATCTCCAGTCTATAAATCGCTGAAATCGCTATCTAATGCGCCTTAAGGCGGGCGATCGTCTTGTAACTTAGGAATAACGGTTCCTTCAGAACACGTCATCATTTAGCTGGCGCTGTAAACTAAACTGCAAAAAGATTTAGATAAGATGTGTTTTCGTAGATTTTGCAATAGCAAGCGAGCAGTCTACCTGATAGTGGTTAGAAAGATCATTGACATCTGTAATCAACTACAAATAGGATGGGAGGTCTATTTGAAGCCAACTGAATTGAATTGTGAATTGAATTTCACAAAATGTAATTACATCAAACAAATGCAAAGTAAAGAAGTAAATGAAAATGAAATGAAAGTGTTATTAGGACTTAAAAATCAGATAACTCGTAGACTAAGTAAAT
Source organism: Spathilepia clonius (assembly GCA_018250295.1). Taxonomy (NCBI): domain Eukaryota; kingdom Metazoa; phylum Arthropoda; class Insecta; order Lepidoptera; family Hesperiidae; genus Spathilepia; species Spathilepia clonius. Next base: position 23,729 of record DWRA01000251.1, read on the forward strand.
CTTTCAATCATCTAGCCGGATTAGAATCTGCCCAGTGTTCCCGTAGGCGCTGGGTCCTATTCAATATGCTAATGGGTTCATTGACAACGACACCATCTAAGCCTTTTCATTAGAACATTCCCCTAGACTTCTTTGATCTCTTTTGAGACGGCTTACTGACAAAGATTTAGTGTCTACGAAGATTTTCTTGAAGTTCGATAGGAGCACAAACTTCAAAAATATTTAAGCAAAATTCTGTATTTCTGTACAAAATTCGATAAACTTTTGTTTTTCTTTTAATAACGTTGAGTGGACGCCGTGTGACTATAAGTGGAATCTATGCGGTTACAAAACAAACCCATGTTCACCTCTCGGACACATATGTCTAAAACTCAAATTACTCGCCTAAATTCATGAAAATCGATCAACATAGCTCCATAGCGAACAGAGGTTCTACCTACAGTCAATCAGAGCTAGAGCAGATTCGTTGTTCCTCCAGAGGTCTAAGATGATTGGATCATATCTAAGTCTGCCGGTACAATTTTGGACAGAAATGCGAAAAACTTGATATTAGAAACAGGTGAGGTGGTGGTAATTCCCTGATCGAACTGTAGGTACTGATTCGAAAACATTTCAAAACTACCATCTTGCACGAATACGAAGGAGTCCCAAAGTGTCCTGGAACGTCAAATATTAGTTATTCCACAGCAATACATTTTGAAAACGTTAATTTATTAGCACTGCAAGATGGCTAATTAACAATGAGCCAAATCCAATAAAGATGCTTAACAGCGCCAGTTGTCGAAATTCTTGGCCGGAGTAATTTTGAATTTCGTCACGACTACTGGCACTGACAGCCAGGGCTGTATCTTAAAAACTAGTAGTTGAATTATAACATAAGAACTTTAATTCTTAATGATATCGAGAAAACAATTTTTTTTCTTTTCCTCTTATATCATCAACAGTGATTCTTGATGTTTTCAATCATAATAATTACAATGTGCAATAAAAGATGCGTAGGTGACGTAGTTAGTTACAAACGTATTAGTTAAACCTAGAGCAATAAAAATGCTTATTATCTAGTAACTATTTTATTGGTATTTAAAGTTATTCTACGGTTGGAAAAAATATTAATTAACGCCGATACATTTGGGAGCAACTAGCAATACATCGTTGTAAACTAATCAGAGTCCCACTGCTGGGCGTGGCTCACCTCTTAGAGGGTTTTAAGTCATAATCCATCGCGCTGAATGCTGAGTGTAAATTGATAGAATTTACACATTCTTGAACACAATTTTCAAGAACCCATAGGCGTGAGGAAATACAATGTTCTTCTTCAGCATGTGAGCAAATTAAAATTACTTTCTAATAAATGCAGAGGTCTGGAAGCATGACATTTTAACCTCGGATGATCCGATTTAAGGTCCCAGTTCCTAAATATTTAGCGGTTCGTTCAGTTAATCGAACTAAGTTCAAGAATCGAATTTAGTTCATCGAACGCCTAGTGTGTTGATACTAGCAATATTAAGGCCAATATATTAATTGCAAGGATTTAGAAATTGTATTGGAGAACTTTTGTTATTGTATTATGAAATATAAGGACCTCAAATAAAGAGAATTAGCCACGAGTAAAGCAAGAATCACCTGCGTTTCGTATTGCTTCCAGGTGTAGTTTAAGTTAACCTTAATGTAATAAAATTATTTCTATGTTACGCAACATTGATTGACTCAGTAATTCTACCATTCAGGAGCAAAAATACAAAGGCAATGGATAAGTTAATAATACAAAGATGCTATCTATCTCTCTATCTATCTAATAAAAGATATTTCCATGCAACACTCTATATATCAAATAAAATTTCTGTTATTAAAAAAACACATGCGAAATTTTTGGTAGCCCTATGAAACAGATGATTAGCAGAGCGCAGTGGAAAGGAACTTGATTAAAGTTAGCTCACCGCCACCAACTGTTAATAACAATCGCCTTCCTTGTAATTTAAGCAAATATTTGTAGCTCTGATTAAGGGCTGCTTCTTACACAATACTCCAATTAGACTGATATTCTAATCTAATAATAAATTGTAATTGTATATTTATATTGTTGTCAAATATTGTACGTTACTTTTGAATCTTCCTTATACTATTTTGCTTATGCTTTTTAAAATTATTTTTGAACTTATACATTTCTTTTAGCGAATTAGAAGAAACGAATGCTTAATTTTTAGCATATTACAATAGTTTCGTGCGCTGATGTAAGACATAGTGTGTTTAAAGTGTGCAAGTAACATAAGAAAAAGATTGTAACGGACAATTTGTAAGTTCGTAGTAAGTTATGCCGGGAACATAAACACTTGTGTTTGATTTGACAAAAACACACAAACATTTTCGATCTCTCTCACTTATTTTAATATACTTTGTTACTTTATTTTTCTCAGAAACAAATGATAACCTATCTATACAAGAATTGGATAAGAAAAATTAACTCCACAATACAACTACGATGTCTGCAAAGTAGAATGAATGACCGCGAATAAAACCAAAGGATAAAAGAACGGTTCTCAGTTCAGAGTTGAGCAAAACATTCTATCTCAGTGCTAAAGTTGTGCAACGTGATACGTTTATAACTTCCTCTGTGTTTTTATGAAATTAGCAAACAAGTGTGCAATCTAACTGCTAGTATGTGATTACTATCGCCTCTGGATCATCGTCAACCCATTAGCGTCTCACTACTGGGCTCGAGTCGCCTTACAGAGTATAAGGGTCTTAGGTATAGTCCACTATGCTGGACAAATGCGAATTGGTAGACTTCAAACACCTTTAAGAACTTTTTTTGTACAACAACCATATGTGTAGGCTTTGCCCGATGTTTCCATCCACCGTTGTAACAAGTAACAAGTTATTAATCTCTAATACGTACACAATTTAAATTAGAGATTTTTGCATGGGATTTAAAACTCAGACTCCGCAATTGAGAGACCGAGTTTTAACTAAGCTATCATTACACCTCCTCTGTATTAACTCTATATAAAATTATAGTTCGCTGACATTGGTAATAAATGCCGTGGTATCAATTAAGGCTAAGTTTGAATAACTTGTGTAAGTATCTCTTCAAACCAGTACACAGCAGCGCTTAACACTGCTGTTACAAAGCAGAAAATAGGATCCACAATGGAACCACGAAAAGTTCTATCACCTTTAAAGATTCGCAGGCAAAGTCGCAGGTATTTCCTAGTAAATAAGAAATAACGTTTAACGGCAATATCGTAGGAACGAGGTCCATTTGCTAAACTCGGCAAAAAGTTTCGGACTGAGCCGATTAAGGAAGATAATAAAATAAAGAACTCTGTCCCTATCTGACAAGATCGTTACAACTTGTTGATGTAATGGTTATTGTTTGAAGATCCTAGAACCCTATGTGGTTCGACTCCGGTAGCACCACCGCCATGCCAATTTCGGCATTGTTAAGCGCTGCTGTCTGTTGATTTGAAGGGTGAGGTAAGGGAGACTTACTTATCCTTGGCATTCCAACTTAGTCCTTAGGGATAGTAACGCATCTTTGATCGACTGCAGGCAGGGTTCTCGTCTTATTTGGGGTGGATTACAAATATGTACAGACGGCATTTGTCATTTACCATCAGGTGTACTTCATGCTTGTTTGCTACTTCATCATATACATAAGGCAAAACATTTTACAGTAATAATTATAATATTTCTACAATAAATTATTATTAAAGCGGAGACTTGCAACAATTGCCCGTAATGTATCATACAAGTCCGTCGTATACGTAATACATAAATAAGGCGAACACTTGCATCAAGCGGCTCGTTCCCCTATATTGACTAGTATACTTCAGTTTTTATACAATACATTACACCAAATCAGTATTCACTCTAAGCACAAATACATACATATCTACGGGATAAAGTTCTAATGGCGCATCCCCCCGCTTGGCACTTAACGCAAATTCCAAACTTCTACAAATATTTGCTTTGATTTGGGAAATCAAAAGCTACAAATGTTTTCTTACGTATACAAATAACCTCGAAATTGTAAGGGATTGACGCGATGCGCAGCTAAAACCTGGTGAAACTAATTTTAATGGGAATGCCGTGTAATTTTTTTTGGCTTCCAGGGGAACCTTCAAAAGGAACCCGGTGCTGTGGGAGCTACACTGGGTTAAGTGAGATTACTTCTTGCCAAAATTCCCAAGATGTCCTCCGTCAGTGCTATGTGGAGTACTCCGGGATCTGCAAAGCTAATTATGAAATACGGACGACTAAAATATATTGCAACACTTAGGACTAAATTTCATCAGCTCTTGTAACCGCCTTACCACAGCCTTCAAACTAACACAACTCTTAATCCGGCTATTACAACTTCATAGGAAATAATAAAAACGTACTATCAACGGGTAACAATCGTATATACTCAGAATTCTCGTAAGACGTACACATTTCTAAGAATTAATAACATGCGGAACTCACAGCGATCTGGTGACAGCCTTACAATAGGCGGCATGATTGAACACTCGCGGGCGAAAAGCAAAATGTAATATGTAAAAATCTACGTGTCACTCCGGTATGGAAGAATATTCTACTAAGATTTATACACCACATAACATATTATACTGACAAGTATGACAACTCTTCTTATATCCTCGTTCAAAAAACCGATTCTTTACATACTTCACCATGCTTCAGTGCACATTCATGGAAAAAGGTACCAATTAGTGGTAAACTGTTTAGAAAATTTTGAAGTCGCTCATGAGCCCTCCATGTTTAACGACTGCTACCCAATCATAACAAACGGATCGCGAACGGGATCGACACGAAGTCTCGACGTTTTAGGGAGCCTATTTTTATATTCAGACATTTTTCTCTACAATATTTTGACAGGCGCGGTCCGTGTCTACACAGTCGTGTTATAGAACGTATAAATACCTTTATACTCAATATAGAACCATAATAATGAGCGAGGCATATTTTCAAGATACCCATTTTATTTGTATGAAATTACAGTTGCAAACGAGCATTCATTCACCCGATGACATACTATACAGGTACATCGACAGGTATCCTTAAATATGATGCAGTTTGTACCTTAGGTAACATCTGCATTGCTACCCCTGAAAATAATAAA
>DWRA01000252.1:0-28840 GCA_018250295.1 Spathilepia clonius
CGTTACATAACAAAATGTATCAATTCCGCGATAATATTAGCCTAAAATCGTATAAGTAATAATTAAGTCTTAATATTTTCGTTATTGCCAATATTAGACGCTAGAAAATCTTACTCGGTATAAGATCAAACTACAGTCAATTGGACGTTGTGTACTGTTGATCTAGGAAAATTAAAATTCGTATAACTCAAAACATATGTATACGTATATGTATAAGTAATGCATACACAAAGCGTTCAACTGCCCTCCACACTTGATGTCAAGAAATTTTCTATTTCTCTGCTTTTCTTTTTTTTTCTTATGTGTATGTATAGTTTTTAATTGTTATTATTTTGTATTACGAGAATTAATTGCATTATTCTTCAGTTTGTTGTTAATTCTTATAAGTAAATAAATTAGTCAAAAAAATTTCTTACCAAATGTCTTACAAAAAATTATTCATCAAATAGTCTGAAAATATACTTACTACGTTACGTATAAATACATAAAACATACCTACTAATACTTTAAAATTGATTTATTTCATTCAAAGTTATTGTTTATATTCTTTATCACATGAATATATTAACAGATGCCATTGTACATAGGCAATGTTAAAGTAAGATGTATACATTCAAGACAGTACAAAGCTCATACTGTAATCAGTAAAGTGTCTAATCAATACTTTGTAATCCTTTACTGTCGATCTTACTTGGACACAACAAATAAACTCGTTTGCATGTAATTCCACATGTAATACTTAGCCATCTATAGACATGTTACCTCTCGATTGGCAATTTTGCGGACTTTTGCTCGATATGCCCTGAATGCAAAGCATTCGAAATTACGTCCAGTGGCCAGCTCCCTGTTCTTAACAAGGGCATTTTATTAAGTAACTAGCTGTAATTTATATTTATTAGGCCTAATAAAATTGTAACTTTAAAATGTGCCGGTACGATCCAGGTTGTACTACTTGTACGTCTATTACAACGCCAAAGAAATTGTCGTTTTATTGTTGAAGGGCATTGTAGCTTCAAGATGCAGCATTTGCCCAATTTTAATGAAATGTTGGATCTTAATGAAGCTCTTTTTTTTAAGTTTAGGTAAAATTTGTGTATAGATATCGTTCAGAAAATTTCATAATATTTATTTACTTCTGCTATTGACGGTTGGCTACAAAGTCCATTATTTTACTGCTCTTCAACAATTTTCTCTACAGTTTTCACGACCACAGGAAGTTTTGAAATAAGATGTCTACTTTTTACTCAGAAAATTTCTAGTCTCTCACCTAAAAATCTATGTAACGGTAAGCGAGGATCCTTAGCGCACAATACTGCAATTGTTCGTAATTGACAGATTTATTACTGGAGTTTTTCCGATCATTAATTTGGTCCTAGATATGACTAACTAAAATTGCCTGCTATTGCTCATTATTTATGTACGTATTCAACCTCAGTCACATACTTATCACGATACCGAACACGTTTCCGATCTGCATGGATCATTGTCACGCCATGGTTATCCCAGCCAGTTTTTATTTAAGCACCATTTCTGTGTATCGGAAAGCAAATTATGATCTTTTTGCTGTGTAATTGTCATTATATTAAGGCCACAGGTGTAGTAACTAAATAAACTCCTAATATGTTAAAGTTTTACGTACCGACACGTCTTCGAACTGATCAGAATACGCACGCATTTTGCCTCAGAAACGTTCTCGTTGGCTGGAGATGTACATTGGATTGGCCAAAAATGTCCGTACTTGGCTTAGCATTATTTGTAATTTTCTAACGTTATTGTAGAGGTGCAAGAGGTGCAAGAGATATTAGGAGTCTATTTAAATAATAAGTCCATGGTTAAGATGGATCCAAGACGCCAAGGACGGCCAGCGGCGTGGGAGCGTTGCTCCGTATTCAAATAGCTTCCACAATCAGAAAAAAACGATTTACAGAAACACTTTCCAGTTTTTCCGGTAATGTAACCATTTTGCCGCTATTATTTTCTTGTGATTCAAATTAGTTCTATTGAACAACATAATAATAATTGTCTCACGATTCAACTCGTGATGCACTTCTATATTCAAATGAACCTTTGTCTAAACTGTAGTTATTGTTTTGTCACGTGTATGTTTCTTTGAGTCAAAGTTGCTCCAATTTATTGCACGAGTTTCTTTGTTACCAATTTTAGTGACGTGTATCAATACTGGACACTTATCAGTACGATACATCTGTGACTTTTTAGTCTTTTGGTTACTTGTAATTTTTTTTTGCTGTATGATGTGGTGGCCCAAAACAAGCAATTTTTTGCGCGTGAAACAAATAAGTCAAAAAATGTTTTCAAAAATCTATTTCATTAACTGTGGCTAAATATCATGTTTGTTAAAATAGTTAAACAAATTTGTTTAATTTTACCGTAACGTGTTTTGGTCCAGTTATTTCAAAAATCTGCTGCCATAAATATCGATATAAATCTAGAAACATCGACTATTTATCATTCTTAACAAAGCATCACTATTAATCAATTTTCAAGTATTAGAATCCTACTGCTTCACGTACTCCCTCTGGAAAGGGAGGTTTAACCATAGTACTCGCAATTGTTAGTCACCATTTGGTTATTGACAAATCATGACCAACATTATGGCTGAGGTATTCTTCAACTCACCGCTTAAAAATTCAGCGCTTCTTTCATATCTTTTGAAAACGGGGGATTTAACCATAGTCCTTGCAATTGTCGATTATTACCATAGCCGGGATTTAATTCTTTAAATATGTCCTGTATTATTTACAGAAAAATAAGAATAGTACTATTTATGTTGAAGCAATACGTTATAACTAAGCATCCACTTGCGATGTATTGTTCCACATTGCAACGGTAAACCGGCGAGATGTTTAGTTTTAATTTTCAAAATTTGATGCACGTATTTCCTATTGGATACTTATTTGTGTACATGCAAGTAGTATGAAACATAATAGTGCAATTAACCTTCTACACTAAAAATTTGGGTTCGAATCCACACCACCCCAGATTTTTCAAAGTCAAGTATGTATTAAAGATACAGTGAAACATCGTGATAAAATGGATATATATTGATTCTGCATCTAGCTAATACTTAGCCACGATAATGACCTATAGCCGAAGCCAAAGTTTTCCTTCTAATATCACCCGTACCCAGCGGGAGGTAGTATTGTGTTAACGTTCAGTCCTCCTTTTACGATAATTCAAAGATACTTTAGGCTTGAATTTAGCGGAAAAGAAACACGAACCGTGACCTGTTATCATTGCCCCTCGTGGCATTTCCTTTGCCGCCGTATAAGTACCTGCCTTCGAGCTTTTTCTCGGAACTAAGCCTAACGCCAAAAATCACGCAAGCTCGTTAGTCATCGTTGATATTTCATTAAATCATAAGCTCAATCAGATAGGCACCAAAATTAAAAATAAAAAGCCATGAACTGTATTGTAATCTTGCCGCCTATTCTATTTTACATTCGCCGCATTCAATAATGTGTGGTTTTGAAAAAAACTATTCTATTTAATTTTATTAGAGGAGATTAGTTAAAGCTGTTATTTCCCGTTAGACATAAGGAAATTGATATTTAGCAAACTCGTTAGTGCACATTTATTTGATATGAATGACTGGGGAGTAAAAAAACGAGTACCACTTTCTGTTGCACTGGGGAACTAGAAAGTATCCACTTAATTAGCTAACAGTTAATTTGACTAAAATAGATAATTGATAGCAGTCCACTGTATGAGTAACACTACCTTTAGTATGATTTTTTTCGTTTGATCGAATCTACGAAATCGATCCTCGATTGCTAATTCGCTGATATAAATCTACATGCAGCGCCTCCGGTGGATGGTTTAGGAAATAAATTTGTTATAGAAATGTAACTGCTGAGCTGTCGATTCGTTTGATCAAGTGACCGATTGAAAACTCATACTAAGGGTATTGGTCTGAAACTTTAAGCCATCGGTAATTTAAAAAAGATTCGCTACTGAACCTTATCTTCATCAAGCATATCAATGTACTAGATATTCGTAAGTTCCCTTTAATTTGAGGTCTGTGTCCAGGTGCGGGAGACCTTCATTTATTATTCTATTGGACTAGTTACATCAATTACCTTCGGGAAAATCCTATTCCCAAGTCAATCTCATTTTCCAGGTACTTTTAATAAAACGATTACTAGAACATCACATTATAACATTCCAATAATTGTCTCTACATTTGCACATAAAATCAATAAACCACACTTTATGCTGTACAGTTATACTCACATTGTGATAAATGATTGAAGTTAAAAAACTGCTCGCTTACGAGATTTACGTCAGGTACCCCCGTAGTAATAGGAAATGACAGCATCATGAGAGAATTGCGGATTTGCATAGACAATGAATCGGCATTACACCGGGGTTTTTTACTGGGCCCGACATAACTGTGTTCTCTGAAATTTATCAGGATGTATGGGATGCCCGTGCATTTTCATTTCATTACCTCCTCCGTACCAATTTAGAATTCCCTAAGAGATGAGCACTTTTTGTATGTTAATCGTGAGACCTGTTACACCGATGCGAACGAAGGAATATTTTAAGTAACTACTTTTCTTACTCACATTTTGTAAATTATACAAAATATCATGCAACCACTTAGCAAATAATCGCGTGAAATAAATATTTCAATACAATGAAATGTATTTAGTGTTTTTAATGAGGAATTATATTTCTTGTTTCCTTATAAAATATCTTAATCATTTTGCGGTTTATTATTAATATTATAAATGTACCTACACAGTCAGGATCATTTCATCAGTTTGATGGAAAATTGTTATGTACATAACTTATGGGAATTATAGTGTATTAGTAATTGGTTGTCAACGTCATTTGAATCATTTACCTGCTTGAATAAACGTCATTACTACTTTACTTTCCTCATGCTTTTCACAAATTATATCATCGCTAATATAGTGTGTCCGATCAGTAGCTTCCGAGAATTTAATGATGTAGGAAACAGTCAATTTTACCGACAAATCGCCGATTTACCGTCAATTTTCCCAGATTGTTGTAAAATTATAATTAATTTAACGTAATTTTACATTTGCCATTTATTTGGAATTTAAAATTTTATTGCCCGGTAATAATTTTTTTACGAATCACATTCATTAATTATATCCCATATATGTATTATAAAATATTTAAAACCTTACTCGATGTATTATTTATTATTGTGTGTTATTAATTAATAAAATTATGTTTATTGACTTACCTTGCGGTGTGATGTGCAGTTTGAGCAATTAACTCTTTATCGTATCGGTTGCCAGCGTTAACGTAGTAATTATTACGCGAGACAATGCTTTGATGTCGTGGTAATACGTATATTACGAGTATCGGCATTCCGTTGTCAAGCTTTGGGATAAAAGGGCCTATGCACCATGCTATAATACTTAAGGCCCTAGCAGACATGCTACTTTTAGTATGGGTCATTCACGTTTTGTACCAGAACTGCATTGGTGACATATTTCATCAAGCCGCAGTGGAAAACACTAGTTCTAACGACTGCATTAATGCTACATTGCGTTTGTCTTGTTCAGTCGCAGCTTTATGCGTCTAACAGCAGTCGCAACCGGCGTTCAAACGTGTGAAGGGTATAAAGTTTGATCGCTAGGTTTATCTTCCAAAAGCAGCTGAATTTTCTATTGCTGATGCTGAAATTAACATGGCTGCTCCTCTTCCGAAATGTCTGAGCAAAGCTACTTAACAAACAAATTGTTTGACAGTTAAAATACCTTAGTATGTAATTGGCATTTAATTCTATTGGAAGATTTTTAAACTTAATTGACGTCTTTATTCGGTACAAAATCACCAAATAGCTTATTTGGAGATCATTTAATCTCCTACAAGCACATAGTCTAGGGTCCTTATTCAATTTATACTGAAACAGACTCTTAGTCATTACAACACACAAATTTATAAACTAAATTAAAACCAAAATGTATTATGACAGAACTGTTTTTGTCACATTCATCCTATTCTATTTATCATTTACGAATACGGAATAAGGAATTACCATACACAAAATGAGGTAATTACACCAAATTTGGAAAATATTTCCATTTTATTGTGTATCATACATACACGCATTCATCCTTTAGACAAATAAATATAATATTCAACAAGATTCAAAAAGATATAGCGATTTTTTTCATTTTCCATGAACACAGCCGACAAAATTCATACGCGCATACGCGTGTGAGCTCCATTCAGAGCTCTGTTTTAAGATGCCGAGCGCAATAAACTTTTACACTTGTATGTAATAGGCGAAGGGATTAACCCGACGACCAATAGAACGGGACTATTTCGGGATTAGAACAAGAGGCGGCTCTCCTGGAGGCGGGAAGATGTAACAAGCAACACCTCCGTTGAAATTGCAAATGGTTTTCGATCGCCCAAATTCTAAATTTAAAATTTCCTAGGTTTTTTGCGCGGCGTACTTGACATGGCAGTATATCTGCCAGTAATTACTACCACAAGGCTGAAAGCTGAAAAAAGATACTGAAACACGGAACTTTACATGATAAACACTGAAAACAGATTACTCGGTATACATAAACATTATCGCGATATTGGTTTCAGAGTTATCTCGCCATGTGAAAATAACCAGCTAAAAAAAATATTTTGCTAAACGTACATTATTAAATTATAGAAGTATTTTTCAATTGCTTATTAGCTTATTATATATATATTTATCGCATTGTTATATTATAAAGAACCGTATTATTCTATATGAATTAGTTATAGTTAATTAGATGTAGTAAAAAAACTGATAATAATATTAATAACTTAATTTCCATTGAGAAATTAATACGATAATCGAGTAAAGATAAAGTTACATAAATACAATTTAATTAAATTGTGTTTAAGTTTTTAATATTTAAATGTACCACTAAACTAGGTCCATTCTCTATGGCGAACAACTGCAAGAAACCACAAATACGTTTAAGACACAATAATATCAATAAATCACCAATTAATCTCGAGCAATAAGCCGCTAGACAATTTTCACACACCTCCGATAAGGATCCGGTTCTAAAACACATGCACCTATTTATTTGAACAAGCTATTGCGTAAGAGCATGTGTTTCGTTTACGTCCTGTCCGCGGCGGCGACGTCGTATCGGTGACGTATGGCGGGCCCTCGCAAACATTAGTTTTTGCACCCTTTATCACGGGAGCGCAGACCACATAAAAGCCGAGGAAATCCGTTCAGGACACCCATTACATGTAAAGCGGCCCACTGAACGAAGCCGCACGCAAGTCCTGAACGAACCGCGGTTGCCGCCAACACGTTACGTTTTTAAACCACAGATTGTTTATCGAGTGATGTGCCAGTGGAGAAAATTACTGTGAATTTTTGCGTGTGACAATTTTTTTTATGCCAAAGATTTTCTGTGATAATAAAATGTCAAAAATTAATAATTTTTGTATGTGTTGCAATGAGTGCTCCTTAAGACGAGGATCGGGATCCGCTAAATACGGTATGTTTTTTAAATATAATATTTAGTGTTTAGTTCTAAAATCGCGTGAATTTAATTACTATTGATACTGTGCTAAGCTTCGAGTAAACATTTGTTTTCCTTCCTTTGTTTATCTAACGTTCAGGTATGAGTACAGAAAGCCGGTATAAGTGATGATCTAATCGAACAACGACGCTACAGTTGATAATTTCACTTATGATTTTAATTATGACACACTTACTTTTACTGAGTAATCTTTATGACCTAATTGTAACAGATAATTAAATTTGTAATATTAATTCATACATCGATGTAAATTAATTGTATTGTACTGTCAAATAATTTACAACATTAAAAAAAATAACTACAACTGTCAACTGTCAATTGTCAACCTCATAAAGTCTTCATTAATTGATAAGAATAGACTTTATGAGTATCTTTTTTATTTTAAATTATTCTTTAAAGTAACATAAACATATGTGAAAATGTATTGCAATTATTAGAATATTATTCGAATATGCTAGTTTTATAAAAAAGGATAGTAGATTATACAATACACTAATACCATAAACCAATAATAGTATCAAGTAATATTAATGTATGGTAACTTGAAGTAATTATAACATATAACATACTTTTTATAAATTGACACAGAAATATTCAGTGGTGACTTAATTTTAAACGGGGTTAGAGATACGCGAGAATAAGCCTCTACAATAGTGAGTAAGTATAAGGCTTCGCAAACAATACCGATTGGGTATTGCCCGCGCTGATATTGAAGCCGATATGAAAAAATTGCACTTACACAGTATTATTCAACTATTACAGTATTATTTAACATAACATTATGAAGGTGGTAAAATCCTTTTGGTCGACTCCGGCGGCACCACCGCTCCACCAGTTTCTGCCTAATAACAGCAATGTTAAGCGCTGTTGTCTTCTAGTTTTAAAGGTGTGGTAGAGACATACATATTTGGCACTGCAACTTAACTTAACTTAGTAGGGGTAGCAATGTATCTGTGGCCGATTCCAGGTATGATTCTGGTCTTATCTTGGATGGATTATAAATGTGAGGCAGTTGCCACTTACCACTAGGTGGACTGCACGCTCGATTGCAACTCCATCATATAAGTAGAATCACACACATAGTAATACTTAGTAACGTAAATTAATCTTTTGATAAATTGACAGACGGAGATGTTCTATGGAGACTTAGTGTGGTCAAACGGGGTTAGAGATAGGCGAGAACGAGCCTTTACAATAGTAAGCTCAGGTGTGATTTATATGCGGCCTGCAAACAATGCCATTCGCGTACGCCTGCGCCGCCGCGGAAGCTTATGTTTACGGTAAACTTAAATTAACTGAGACTATGTTCTAAAGCAGCGTTACTTAACCTTTTTTTTATCCATGGATTACTAGAAAATCAACAATTTCAAAGACCCCCTTGATAAAAAATTAGAATAAATTTGAGACACTTTATTTTAGTATTGCATTAAAATAACTTTTTTGTAAAGATTAAAAATACTGTATTAATGTGAAGGTTGGTGATTTATTTGCAACTAAATTAGTAACCCTTGCTTACAGTCGTATATTTTAAATATCATAAATAATATAAGTTGGCGGACCCCTATACATATACCGCGGACCACGGTTTGAGAAACACTGTCCTAAAGGCTGTTGATTTGAAAGAGTGCGGCCTCTCGCGGCAATACCTGCGTATTAGACATAAAATACTATGTAAGAAACCGAAAGCAATGTAGAGTTGACAGTATGTTTTAGTAGTTTATGAATCATTTTCATCTGCTGTTTACATTAATCTAAATTTTACATTAATCCAATTTTTTTTATGTTACAGCGAATTTTACTTTCTTTTTTTAATTCGATAAACTAAACTTCCCTCTAAACCTATACACAATGTTTACAAATAAAACGAAATTGAAGAAAAATAAACAAAAATAAAAGAATAAATTAAAGATAAAACAAATGGTCCAAATCACTGCCCCTAGGAAGGGTCCCAAGGGTATATTAAAACTATAAATAAAATATATATTATATTAAAACTATTTTATTTTAAAGTGTCAATTTTCTTATACGTTTACTGTCACTTAGCAATTTAATTTAATACGTAACTTAAATGAGCGGAGAGGAAACAGGTAGTCGAAAATCAATTTTAGTCTTCTTAGTAAAATATAAAAGTGAACTGATCAAATTCCAACGAATATTTAATCACCCAAACACTAGGAACTAGGAAAAGTGATGTATTGTATATTATTTTTATCGCAATTAAATATTGTACAAGATATTACACAATAAACACTTCAACGTTACAAGATTGTTTCAAGAACAGTCGACAGAAATAGACTATTTGATAACATGCACACATCTGACCAATCATTTCTTTTTAGTTCCCCTGTGCATAGAAGTGAACTATAATTTGCGTACATTATGCATATCACCAAACGTACAAGTTACGCGGATCTAACACGCTACGAGTTTCGACATGCATGAGTAATGGCTAACTCATTCCGGTACTCGACACCGCTCTTGTAGGCTTTCAGAGTTTCAGTTGCGTGTCTATTCACGAAAATTTGGGAAATCCGTGACTCACCGATGAGACAACCGCCGGAAAAGGCATTTTCGCTCGGCAATTTTCTTATAGACTATAGCGTGAAGACCTGTCTTTGATTTAAGTGTCTTAAATATGTAATACTTGTTTCATATGATAAAGTAATACATCAAAATACTGATGTAAAATAAAACGAAAGCCATTTTGTTGTATCCAATACGTATCAAGATAAAGTTGGATGCTAAATTGATAAGTATTAAGTTTCATTCCAAACAGTACATGTAACTGCTTTCTAGTTTAAAGTTATAAGATAAATTCAATATTTAACCTTAGCAACTTTTATTTGGTGGGTTAGTTGACTGTAGACTCGTAGGCTAATACTCATTAGTGAACTTATTACCAATGTCTACGTTTCTATTAAAATAAACGTTCAATATATTAACAATGATACGTAGTTGTAAACTTTCAATATAGGATTTATTTCCTTGATTTGTTCATGATCAAACCGCGACGTCAAAGGGCAAAGACCTTCGTAATTGGCGAACCAAAACATGCTTCTGTCCTTAAGATTAATTAGCCGACGGTAATGTGCGTTCTCTCGCTATAGATTGGATTCCTGTACTCGACACAATGCCTCACTAAAAACTTCGTATTTCAATCGACCAGAGTACAATTGCCGACCGGAAAAGCCTCTACTTAAACTAATTACAAACTCATTTTCGCATAAAAACTGCTAATTGACGAAAGCTGTGTCATCATGTCACAAGAACGATCGCGTTGGGATTCTCCTCCACTTACATCCTACAAAAAGATCATACTCACTCATTATGAGTCGATTTGTTGTATACAATAAAACATACAATGCATCCGTGTAGGTAGAATGCATAGCAACACTACTTATTCGTATTAGCTTCTTGAGTTTATAGAAGTCTGACACACGCCCAAAATTTATTATCCTATTTTGACACACTGAACTACTTTTTTCCGTTGTACATTCAACATCTCTCAGGAGGTACTATTAATCATGAACATAATAATCCTCTATTGACACTATCAATAAGCGGCCGAGTACAATGGCATCGCCTTGTTAACCACGAAAAAAACGTGTCAATGTAAATACTAGCGACGCTCGCTCCGATATTTGTACCACGAGCCATATGCACGCGTTTCCCCTTTAAGTGTTCTTTATAAACAACCAGTATGCTAACTGATTTCTACGCCGCTTATTTATGACTAAAATCTGTAATAAACAAATCCTTTGTGAGTAGCAGTCCTTATGTTAAGTCGGCCTGCGGTAATCTGTATGACTATCAGAGACGACGAGTCTTTCCCATACTTTCAAAGTTTTTTTTCACTCCGTTTGCTTTCGTGTTTAGTCCTTCGGTTCTTTTTCGCGTCGTGTTTGTGTCCGTTCACGGAGAAAGACGCAATGTTAAAAAGAAAACGAGAGTTGTCTTCGGTGTATAACTTGAGCATAATGCCCGTTGAAAAACAATTAAAAAGGTAGGATGGATTCGTGTGAAAAACTTTTTGTTATGCAAATTGGACAACCGTCCAGTAAATAGACTTTGAAAATCCTAATATTTACTTAAGACGTTGATACTGTCTTTAGGCTTGAAGGGTGAAAGGTAAAAAAAAAATCTAAGTTGATGTTTACATTAAAACATGTCTAATCAAGTTCAGACAGAACTCCTTATCTGTTTCAATTGACTGATCTCAATGTGTAAAAATAGTACGAATTATATATACCCGATTGTCGGTTTTATCTCTTAAAAAACTTGAAGTCGCGATAAAATCGCGGTACGTCAGGTGTGCAATTTTTTATTGAAATTACGCAATTGAAAACCAATCGTCAAAGAATTAACATGATATTGCGAGCCGATCGCGTCGGTGATAAGCCGAAGCATGCCCCACACGTGCTACGACTAACGTCCGATAAAAACTCACTTTAGGATAGACTCATCGATGAATCACCATCGAGGTCTAAGCGAATAATTCACTTGCACAAGATGTGGAAAGCGAATGGCGTGGCGACCCTCATATCGGCTGTTTTAAATTATAGTGCCAGGTTTTAAGTTTATTTTTTATACGCAGTTCGGTATAAGTTGTAGCTTTTATAAAATCTGCATACTTTCTCCCGTGTAATATCAGGTAAATTATTTAAAATTTACACAATAGTTACACTATTTCTTTACGTTACAACGTTATTTGTGTGTAGGATATTGTAACTTATGCCCTAATTGTGAAATTATGATATCTAAAAGAAATTACAATCTTATCTATTATAAAAAGTCCTATTACATTCGTAATAAATGTTGTAAGAAACTACTCTTGAGTTCGTCTCAAGCGCTTTGTCATCATGAAAAAATTCGGCAAGAATGCGCGGAGGATGTTCGAGAGGGTCGATTTTCGCTTTCCGGCGGGCGTGTAAGGGTTTTCGCAGTGTTTGACCGGCTATTTCATGTACGGTGCCGCATTTCGGTGCTCATTCAACGAGCGAGCTGCCCGCGCGCCGGTCTCGCACACTCGCTCCACTCGGTGACAATCACGAGACCAAACACTTCGTTGTTTAGTGCGACATCTTGTACACTTGTGATTTCTAACACACGGTGCGATCCTGAGTGCGACATTAACGCGAGTGTTTTCAGTCAGTGTTTTTTCAAAGGTCCCGCCAAACGTTTTACTATCGGGAATTATTTTGTTGAATGAATATGGACTTGCCCGAAGGAGCTACATCAATGCCTTGTTCATGGATGTCTTTTTAACTGGTGTGTGCTTTTTAATCTTAAAATTTTATTATTTTATAAACACAAATTTTATTTATAGTTGTCATTGCCAGCCTTGTGTATGCGTAATGTAAACAATAGTCATTGAGTGGGTAGATGTAAATATTATTTTAATTGTGATTTACAATTACGCTGGGTATGTCGTTAGTTACTTATGTGCGTGAGCGTGCATATATAGTTAACTTAAAAGTGTTTTAATTTCAAAGGTGACTTATTAATAGCACTTACAGGCGTATTACAGGTGAGATAGTATTTACGGACTAACGTAAGTTAAAAATAAATTATTTGAGTAAAACACATTTTACAGGTAAAATAACATAGTTATATCATTTTCCAAGTTTACAAGTACTTACTTGGCACTTTTTATTAATATCAAACATCAATTTCTATAGACAGCACGTAAACGTTTGCTAAAAGTAGTTATTTAAAAAGCTAGTAAAATATTTTATTTAAAATGAGTATTTTACTACAGTACGCTTAAACCTGTTACAGGGACTCACGTTTTATAATACTCGTTAGATTATTTCATTTTACTGTTTCTAAGTTAACTCCAAAATATTATTAATAAATAATAGATGGCAAAATCACAGATGTGTTCCGTGATTATACCTGCATGCATTATTCGAGATTACAGGCGTTCAAACATTACACAACCTTATTATTTTAATATCATGTTATTATTGAAATCTATCGCAAAAAAATTAAGCTTAATTTCATATTTTGTACCGCCTGTATCAATTTTGATATATTGTTTGTCCAAAATAGGTACAACTTAATAAACGTAAACAGTCTGACAAAATAATAGAAACAAACATTATGAACATGTTATACGCAAAATAGCCACATGAGTAAAACAATAAACCATCATGCATGTATTAAGTATAAAAATATTTTAAATTTGCGAATATAATATGCCACCGAGAACACAAAACGTAACGATTACGTTATGTCAAGTTACTTAGCAATATATCTTTCCGGAATTAAGTTAAATGACTAGAACAGGAACAAAACATGAGACGAATCATAAGAGAATGAAGATAGGCCGTAGAAGCAAAACAGGTTCTTTTAATAAATTATGACAGTTGAAAAACTTAATTATTATAAGAAAGTTGCAGTAACATTTCTAAATATTAAATATTGTCAATTTAAGTGCATTCTAAATTCTAATTCTAATTTCAAATATGAAAAAATAATTCTTAAAGCATCGTAAAATGCTTGTAAAAAATAACGTATAAAAAAGTATTTTCGCGTTTCTCTAATTGTGTCTATATGTTCGATTAATGCCAATTAATCATAATTGTAATCTATTTTTAATCAAGAAATTATATACCGTTAGTTATTTATTTATAATTAGCTAAATCAAGCGATATCAATAATATAATTGCTAATACAATTAAGCATAGAAATAAGGCTAATAAAAATTAAATGAATGCTTATGTATTACATCACCGTGTATCCATATAAGCGTAATTGAACAAGGTAATGTTATTACAGCCGGTGCAATAATGAATTCGATTGATGATCATTTTAGGAAGAGAACAATACAGATAAAGAAAGAAATCGATACAGCCCAGTAAGCGGATCGTGTGGGAATGAACAACATTCACTCGTCGGCGATCGATCAAAGGGATTTTTCACTGAATTCTGCCCGCGATGTCATCCGATACCGATTAGTTTAGCTAACCGAATTCGAAACATCCGATCGATTACCTCTCATGCCTTTTTTGAAAGTAATTATTTAATTTGTTTCGACTCCGGTGGCAACACTGCTACACCAATTTCTGTTTTAGCAGCACTGTCAAACACCCCTGTGTTTGTTAGAAGACAAAGGTAGTTAGACGAGGCATTTTAACTTAGTCCTCAGGGATAGCTACGTATTTGTGACAGGCCCTAATTAACACTTTAATCCTATCTAGGATTAAATGAAGATGTCCGTGGGCGGCAATGGCCACTTAAAATACGATGCAATTTATTTTAGATTCATTAAAATATTCAATGTCATTAAAATATCATTTTAAATCACGGATGTCGCATAGAGATGAAAGGAAAATAAGTTATTAACACTATTTTCCCTAAATCTGTCACAACGTCTACACCTATTATGATATGTGAGGATAAGCCGCCGGGAAAACCCTATTACAAATGACATAATATATGTACCTGGTTTTCGTGGTAACGCACGTAAGCATTGTTTGAACTTGACAATGCATTCGTTATAGATACTGAAGTCAGTGATCACGAACAATGACCACAGGATAAAAAATACCGTACATAAATACTCCGTAAGTCGGCAGTGCACAAATATTTTACTTATTGCCTATTTTTAACTATACGCAAAACGTCGTGTTTAGTTAGCATACATTATATTGTCAACGACACAGATTGACCTAATGATTCACTGACCATAAACACCGCTTATCCTCGTCTGACGTAACGTAACTAATACATGGTTTCTATATCGTATTTTGTTCTAATTTTGAATAGAAACATTGTTTTCTTATAAAATTTAAGTAGGAAACGAGCATGGGTCCGCCTGACGATAAGTAATCACTGTCGCCTGTGGAGATCTGTAACCAACTCCACTTAAAAGAAGAGTTGAACCTGAAGTCGACGATAAATATTTGCCTGTCCTGTGAACTACTATGGTCGCTTCATACGTAAGTTAGTCGGCATCCACACCCTTCCACCGAAACAAAAGAACTGCTTCACGCTAGAAATAGGTGTGGTGGTGATACCACCCCAGTCCAACCGTATTGGTTTTGGTAAAGGTATCCTTTCAAATCCCATATCATAATGAGTTTATGTTTAAATTTCTTATGGAAACTTACTTAAAGGTTTTATTGATTCATTTTTCATTCATGTCACACAAAGGATTGAGACTTAAGGAAAAGCTTGAGAAACCGTAAATCCTAGATATTTGCTAACGGAAACTATACCTGTATGTTTAGAACGTAGACAAAGTAACATAATATACTCCTAACGTAAAATATATATATATGTGTTAACAAGTTAGATACTGTACAAAACTTTTGTGATGCGTGTCGTAAATTTATGAAAACCAATTGGATTCCGATCCAAGAGCATGCAGCCACAGTCAATAAGTTTGAAATCTTCGACTTTCGTATGTAGAATTAATCGTACGAATTGAAAATATTTGGAGTATTTGTTACTAAATAACAATAATACAACCGCCGCACTTTATTCTGCACTAAAAACATGCGCAAATCTGGCATGATCTGAAGGTTTTTACTGACTTAAATAATTATGAAGCGACCATTATAGTGGTCAAGAATGACAACACATGTGATGGACTTCAAATAAAACCTGTTCTATATGGAGTCGTAGACGACTATGGGAGGCAGTGACCAACATCAGATAGACTGCAAGCTCTTACTAGTCCAATACTCCTTATTCCTCGAATGTTGTCCATATTGTGTCTGTAATCTGCTGAAAGTAGATAGCTACTAGTTTACATACAAAAATACATATTAGGAGTTTATTTAATTACTTCGTCGATGGTTTACAACCACAAGATAGGGCTTTCTACATTTTAGCACTTGAAGTGAACAAAGCTGCTTCTAAGTGGTGATTTCTCTTTTAAAAGTTTGAAATAACGCTTTATGGAATTGTTAGTCTCATTGGGCATAAAAATATATTTTGTTACCTCGGTACTGAACAATACAAGTCAACCTTAAAATCAAAGAGGACTAGTATGTTTATGATAAAAATACCATAAAAGTATATTTTAATAAATTTTAATATTAAATAAGCCGTTACATACAAAAACATGTTCACTCTTTAAATTGATTAAAAATCGTACGAATTCCAGCGTACCTTTAAAATTTAAGATGAAGATTGTACACTTACGGCGTAATATGTAACTTGTAACGTTTACGATAATAACGTAGCTTATTATTTTTTGTGACTCCGACAACTGCCGCGTATAAGAATGCACTCGTGGCGAGAACCGTGAACACCAAACTACTCTTTTGTAACGCTTTAGGCCTTTAGAAATTCTAAAGACAATTCTTAATATTATTTATGCAACACAAGTAACAATATATCAAATTCGATAGTTACATAAATTTGTTTACGTGTGTGCTAGCTGGGATCCGAACCCGAAATACGAAAACTAGTCTTTTATATAGAAGAAGCAAAGTAACTTACTTTCCACCTGATGGTAAATGACCACTGCCGCCCATGGACATCTGTAATCAGGCTCAGACAAGATTAGAGTCTTACCTGTGGTCGGCCACAGATGTATTGTTATCCCTGAGGACTAAGTTCGAACGCGTCGCGTAAGTATACCTTCAAAAAAGAAGATACCAGCGCTTAACACTGTCGTTATTAGGTAGAAATAGTTGCGGCAGAGATGCCTCGGGATTAGAGTCATAAAAGGTTTTACCACCTTTTACTACTACCGTAAACAACAAAGTAACAGCATTGTTTATTATTGTTTCAGGTTTTCCCAAAAGGCTTTTGGTAGCTACATCTGTCGTTGTAATAATCGCCATGTGTCTAATCCCGGCTGAGGCTCGCTCGGTGGAACACAGGAGACGGCATCAGAAAAGGCAGACGGAGAACATGGCGCAACTAACCAAAGAAATGTCAGCATCTATGAAACGACCAAAAAACCCCAGCATTGAGCTTTATAAGAACGCGACAAGGAAGATTACAAAGAAGCTACGCAACACAAAAAGGTTCTTTGATCAAAAGCGAAGGATTCTCAACGAGACCAAGGAGTATGGTGACGGGAAGCCGGAGTGGCTACCAACGTTCAGCTTCGTCGACGTACACTTCCACGATTACAAGTCGTCTCGCAAAGGCGCTTCGATAACAGAAAGAAAGGTAAGATTTTATCATAGAAATAGCTAAATACACCACCACATTATGTTAAGTTCAAAGGTAAAGCCAGTATGCTTTACCACTGAAGGATTAAGTGATCCAGTTTTGTCTTTCCGTGGAAAGGAACTGACATATAAAATGACCATCGATCTTCTTAGGACTGGTAGCGCTTCTGGGGTCGGTTTCAAAACTTGTTCTATATGGAGTTGTTCATAAATGTCCATGGGTGGCAGTGACAATTTATGATCAGCTCGAATGCAAGTTCCATTGCCACATTAAACTTGTGAAATAATGTATATGTCTTCAATATGAATACAAGCACATTTTCTAATATACTGAGAAAACTATTATAACGTTGATCTCTATACTAAGTTTACTCTATAAATTGAATCGAAAACCTTTGAATCCGAAGACGAGCTTATTTGGAGCAAGCTTTAAAGAGTCTGACAGTGTAATTACTGTGGCCGATCATTTCACATCTTGAGGGTGTGGTGGTCCAACCCATCAGTCTTTTTGTTCCGTTCAATGTTTTTACGTCATTTTTAATTTATTTTTGCTTTATTTAAGACAAAGGGTGTACATTAGCCTGCCCGAGACCGTTGCAACTTAAATGAGGTTCCGTCGAGCCAAATTACACGTGGCTGGCCTTTGTACCGCGTTTATTTACTTCACATTGTACTTAAGGGCAATAAGTAGAAGCAAGCCCTTCATTTTCACCGCCGCTTTTTGTTCTGATCGGTGCATTTTTAATAATTTATGAATCCATAATAACGAAAGATTGCAGAAATTATTGTAAACTTAAATAAAAATTATATAGAATTTCTATTAACGTTGTCCAGCATTCTATTGAATTTATTATTTAAATACACACAATTTGTATACCGCAGTCATCGTCTGTTAAGTAGAATAATTATGTGCAAAAAGAGGACATGCTCATAACTTAAACCCAATGAGAAATGACCTCAAACAGTTGTCCATTCCCATTGTAAAGCTAAGTTAAACGTGCGAGAAAGAGGTTCCCGTGTCGCTGGTGGCATATAAATCTGAAGCTTTGTTTAGTCTCAGTTGGGGCAAGCCACGGATCCATTAAATGTTTCGGAGAAATTTGCATAGATGGCCACCGCCCGATGCTGCCGGCACGCGATCTTAAATTGAACCTTTAATAACAATAAGCGTGCATCCTTATTTAAGAATATTTTCCTGATATTTTATGTCGCACATCGTGATGCACAATGAGAAAACTTTTTTAATTACAGCATCTTTTCTTATTAATAATAAAAAACATATTCGTAAAAATTCGTTTAATGAAAATCGAGCAGCTTTATTAGGTACAATAATAAGATTTTTGATCATTGACACCACTTTATTTCTCGTCTACAAAGTCATAACTGTCGTAAGATTTTATTCGATTTTCTAAGTATTTTTATGCTCATAAAAAAAACTTATATATGTAATATATACAAATTACCATAATTCACAATTTATCGGCTTTCGACAAAGACCATATCAGTTTGTAAATACGCCTTAGAACCTTTTTGCGCAATTAGGAACGCGCGCTAACGCCGCTAACACAAATATGTAAATGAAACAAACAATGTCAAATAAAAAGTATTTATAGTTTCAATTGTACTTACCGCCTCCGTTCACCAAAATCTATTATCCACAAGCGTTTTGTAACGGATCTCTTAAGCTTTTATTATTTACCGAACACACATCTGGACCGCGAGACTTTCTATTACGTATTCATATTGAACACCCACTAATTAGTACACAAAAGTTAATGCGACACGAGACAATAAGTATGTGTGCATTCAGTGTCCGATGTCCTTACACATTAGAGCGACCTTTTCGTCAAGCGAGCCATACACTAAATTATTTTCTAACATAGCAGTGCCGAGTCGCTCAGTATCCATGTCAATGAATATTAAATATTTCTTGTGTATGTCTCGACAGTTCGTCAATGCACGGCCACTTAAGATATTTAAATATTTGACGTTGGGCAAAGGAAAGCGTTAGAATTCAAGTGATCTCAGCTTCGTTCGGGTCTTAGTTGACTTACGAACAATTTAAAAATTAAATACTGCTCAAATGAGACGTTAAAACAGTGGGTCCGACTAAAGAGTAGTGTGGATACACTTACTTTTATATTATTTTTTTATACATTATGATTTTGTTGTTATCTTGGCAAAATAAATGGAGTGTTATTGTAAATAACTAATTTAGTAGTTTAATTTACTGGAAGTATATTTTTGATAACTTCTTAAGTTTTCTTTTAGCAACTCTCGAGTTAAAATGAGTATCATCACGAGAAGATGCTTATTATGAATTATTAGGAAAACCATATCCTTGTTGAAATATCGAATGGGAAGCGATATGGAATATTTTCAACTTCCTAACATACTCCGCCAATTTCAATTGTTATACGTTACGGCAAACGAGAACTACGAGCGCCTTATATATTCTTGTATAGTAATGATACGCGGAGAGCAAAGGGCAGGCATTCCACAGCATTAGCACGAAAGCTTTCCCGGTGACAGCGTGCGTTAAGTCGCTCCGTTTGGTGTTTGTTCAGTATTTACGATTTAACAAAACAACACGAAATGTTAAAAACACATTATTTGTCCAAGTGAGACGAATGTGAACTTACGATTCCGGCACAGTGCGTTTGTCTCCAACACGTTCCGCGGACTTAGCTCGCCTCTTTAAGGCAAATGTACGGCTCATTGTCGGGTTTTCAGTGTTAAAACTTCGCCATATTTACACACAGACTCCGACGCTTTTATTATCGTACCCGACAATTTCTTTGCGCGTCTCCCCTCACAATGGTCATTGCAACTCCATGCCTCTCGGACTCAATGCTTTTATGAACCGTAAAAGATTAACGATTAATTTTTAAGTCGACCATTTCGTCTTATAAATAACAAATATTCATTATAGTAAAGCGAAATTCCTAAGCCCATTACTGTTCAGTTAACGACCAATTTATCATAGTTCTGAATTATATAGATTTACTGTGAGAAATATTATTGTTTTGTTTTATGCCAGCATGATTGTATGAAAAGGAATGTGTATTCCGGAAGTGTGGTTAAAACATTAAAGAAATCAATGTCAAGCCATAAAATATCAGTAACAATAATAGGTTTGATTTAATTATGTTAGAACTACTACTTACTACAATCCTTAACATTCATTCTTAAATATTGGAAAAAAATGGAAAAATGGAAAAAAATGGAAGTCTTTAACGCATTTGCTGTGGACATAGTTTAGATTTAAACCAAGCTAACAATATACAGGTGATAATTGCACATTGACGTAAGGATTAGCGGAAAACGGACCTGGTATAAAATTTCCGGAAAACGATCTAAATATTTCCGCTCTGCGCACATTACCGCTGTAATGTGCATGTGTCACGTATGATTTAAGAAGAATAATTGAGCCGGCATACGAGTATGATTTGGCACAAATTATTAATTACTAGTGGCGCTAGGGAGTAATCCGACGTTCCCGGAATAATAATGAGTGCTCGTGAATGGGATGAGTTCATTCATTACTCTCGCTTCAGTATGGATTGTTTTCCTGAAATATTAGTCACCGTAGTAATGCATAGTATTACTCAATGCTTATTGATGACATAGTTACTGTAATATGTGACTGGACGCAATAAAAATACACGTACGTTTTCTAGGTTTGTGTAACATAGGGAAAATTATTACCGAAATTGTTTCTATGATTATTTTTAATATATATACACTGTCAAAGCATTTTTTTTTCAAAAAATTATAACTATATTATGTTTTATTGTAATCTATAATCTATAATTATATAAATAGCCAAAGACAGCACAGTACCTCTATTTTTTTTTGAATCGATTTTACTTTTTTTGCTTGATAGTTATCGACGAGCTTTATTTTCCAATTTAAAAAAAATCTCAATCAAAAGTGGTCACTTTAAATATATAACTTCTAAACAATAGGTAAATCGTCAGTCCAGAAATTAAGAATTAAAATGACCCCATCCAAATTTACTATACTATACGCTATAAAATAATAATTTGGGAACATAAACCGCCGCGCACGCTCGTCACAAATCAAAATCGAGTAATTTTTTGCGTATTGTTTTGTCCTATAAAATCTATAACATACTTAATATGTTTGGAATATCATTGTTCTAAAACCAGTCACGCATACTAGAAGATGAATTGTCATAGTACATGTAGGTATATACTGTTACAAAGATTCTCTCTTACCAAACCATCCGCGCATATCACCTAAAGTAGACTGGTAGAAAATTCATAGCGTTAAGTCCGCGTTTCTACTTTTATATGAATATGTATAAGAAGTTCAAATAAAGAAATAAAGTCCTTTTTAGAACAGAATCATATAATTTATAACAATGTCTAGGCACACAGAATCAAAGTAAGCTCATGACATCGGAAATTAAACGTTAATCGAGTACAGAAAACAAGTAGCTGTACAAGTTTTTCCCGTTTTCTCACAACATTGTAAAAGCCATTTTTATTAGCCGACTATCTACCTACTGGCATTAAAACCGTCACAATTGTTACCCGGCTATTTTAATGTTTACCGACTAATTTTATATTAAGTAAATAGAAAAAGCTAAGTGTAATCAACCCCAGATAAGATTACAGTCCAATATGAGGTCGGCCACAAATTCGTTGCTGCCCCTGAGGACTAAGTTGGAACGCCTGGAATAAGTATGTCTCCCTTACCACACTTCTAACCAGAAAACAGTAGCGCTTGACACTGCTGTCATGAGGCCAAAAGAAAAGTAATGTTGGTGCCACCAGACTCAAACCACAAAGAGCTACCTTTTTGCCTATACTTGTGTTAATCTAAAGAAATATTTATAGACACTTGAAATAAAAACATGAGTAAACCTTTATGTAACCTTCTGCTCTATATAGCCTAATGCGTTGCGTCAAAACAATAAATAAACATTATTTAATAAATCATAAAGCAACAACATTATTACGTCAATTTCTGAGGAATGGATTTCCTATGTTAAGCTATTGAAGGATATTTATAGTCTAATATAGATATGTCGAACTCATGTAACTTTAACCTTTAAGCAACCTATTAAGACCTTTATATAATTCAATAGGAATTTATACCAAAACACACCGAGTGAGTCAGTTCTTAATTATAAACTAAACGCATTACGCTAGCCTCTTTACTAATCAAATAATTGAAATTTTTAGGCAGGTGAAGGTCATATTTTAACCTAATTTATAAATATTTAATAAATATAAGATAGATGAGATAGTACAAAATACTAATAATTCTGTTTACATATGTAACTGAAATTACAGAAGATTGTAAAAAATATTAAAAATTTTGTTTACATATGTAACTGAAATTAATACGTCTTTGTAATTTATGTTTGACGTAACAAAGTTATAACTTGTAACTCATAGAACATATCAACAACGCGTATGTGAGGTCTCTTTATTTACAAATATTATAATTACTGTGAATCTACTTGATGAAACTTTAGTGTTGCTCTATAAATTAAGCTAAAACCTGAGTCTAACGGTGGTAAGCGAGAATTAAGAAGGAAGAACACTTTGTGGTTCTACTCCGGAAGCACCACCACTACCCTTTTTCTGCCATAAAACAGTGGTATTGAGCCTTGCTGAGGTTGATTACAGGTATACATGTTTGGTAGCTACTTCTATAAAAAAATGAAAACTATACCTCTATAGCGGACAAGGAGATTCTAAGTCAAATTTTACAATTAGGCATTTATAAAAAAAAGTATTATCTACGTTAAGTATTATTGCAGATTATTTTCAGATTCTTTAGAATTAAATAACAACAGCAACTTATTTCCAAAGCTCGGCCTATGTATAGACTTAACGCGACGCAATACGCGAGTCTAAGAATAATGCCACTTGAATGGCTGTATCACAAATGCTTATGGATTATACAGCCTCGACACGAATTAGCGCTGTCGTAAAGTATTCATGATATAAAGGCAATATTAATTCACACTACCTATCTTCATTCTCTGTGTTGATAGTAAAGAGAGCGTTAGATTATTCTGTTAGCTTTTTTCTAACTAACTTTCTGACCTTAATGAAGTTATTCTTCTTTTGAGAAATCGGACCCAAATATTTTTAGCGGAAGACGGAAGTTGCGTACACTGATTTATCAAATCTTTAATATTTTGCTTTTGATTGTAACCAGCGCCATCTAGTTTAAAAATTAATTAATTAAGTGAGGGCAGCTCCGGTATACGAATATTATTGTTATTTAAAAACCATTTTAAGTAGCATACTACGAACATTGAACCTACCTAAATACAACTAGGCCTGCAGTAAATGCTCAAGTAACCACCTCCATATAAAACTAGATATACATTTCATCGCAGCTATTAGCACCAATTAGGCGATAGATTGGTTAATTTAAATAAGCAATAGATGTTTAACTTCTCACGCTACTTCACGGGCGGTGTGCAGATATTTTATAGCCAGATAATAAGAATGTGCATATTTCATTCTAACTTTTTTTAAAAGACTTTTTTTTTTAAAAAGACATTATTTACAATTATTAATGTTCCTTCTCTTTTGTTGCAGTTTACGTACATAATGCCGAAACTCTACAAGTCGCTGAAGGAGTACGAAGTAATATTGACACGGCTGAAAAACGTCAAAATAGATTTCCCGGACAACCCGTTCAACAACTACAAAATACTGCGTGACCAGTTGATTGAAGACACCTTACGCCGGCTGTTCAGTACTATCGCGGAAATATCAGAGAACATGAATTCCGTCAACGCTAAAATTCCACCCTTCGAAGAGAGTCGAATGAAACTGGACTCGCTCGAGATGAAAGTTGATGCAACTCAGTGCCTCAAGAACGATTATATTGCGTTCCGTGGCTACGGCAACTTACTAAACAATTGGTACATGGAATTCAGATGTCCAAGAAACAAGAGAAACACGAAGACGAAGAGATGTCTTGATTTCGAACATAAACTCAAACTGAAAAGAGGATTCAGGCGTCAGAAAAACAATAAAGCTAAATCTTTAACGAGTTGAGTATTAAATACTACCCATTTGTTATAAAATCCGTTCTCGAACTAAGTATTTATTCCATTACTAAAGTATTCGCTTTTGTACTTATTTATTTTAGGATTGTTAAGTGCGCGCTCTCTTTAACTCGCGAGATGTTAAACATTTTGAATTGCTTGACGAGACAAAGTTTGTCGATTAAGTAATGGGTACTTCCTCTGTGATATTTAGTATTCTGTAGTTATAAATGTTAATTTATTGAAAGATGTAGCATATAAGTTGTTGTCATAAGTTCCTCTGCACTATTTAAAATTATTTTTCCTCCTTCCTTGCTTTATCTGTTGTACAGCCTGTGAAAGTATTATTTCGTATTTATTTACATACTTTATCTTATGAATCTGTTGTCTAATCTTCTTGCAATGAGTATTAACAAACCTATATTTTAATCTCAACTAGTATTACTAGAAGGCGGTAATGTCATTTTAGAAAGAAAGACTTTTAGCTTATTGTAATGTGTACTTATTTATAATACTTAGATGTAAGTTTTTATGTAAAAATCTGTGCCGTTATTTTCATAATGAATAAATGAACTGATACCACGTGAATTGTACCGACAGAATGTATGTACATATTTTGTATTATTTTTACCGATTTGTTACTGCAACGGAAAAAAATTAATACAGATTTAAGTATTAAAATGAAATAAATTTATAAAATACGTAAATATATTTTTTATTTTATCCCTTAATCTTAAGAATATAACTTTTAAAATTCTAAGTGCATCCTACAAGTGGACAACTTGAAAATTAAAGCAAATAAGATATTAAATAAGATGGATTATCATTAAAGATACCAAATTAGGTCCCTAAATCTGCTCAGGTCTCTCTATCAAAATTTCTATTTAAGAGGTGAAGTTACATATAGTCTATACGAATATGTCAAGGTTAAGATATGTGAAAGTTAGAAGAAAACTGTCCTATTAAAATCAGTCGTATAAAGTTCAAATTCGAAGTACCAACCTATACAACATACGTTTCTTGAAAATGTTGAAAAATATTGTGGTAATTTAACCAGTTGCTTTAACAGCAAAAGAAAACATCCCGAGGCTTAATATGTGCCTGAAAGTTCTCGATAATTGTCTTACTGTTTTAAAAAATCTGCTTATCCGCAATCATTCAATAGTATGTATTATTAATTCGAATCGATAAATTTTACAGAAGTAGCGAAGTACCTGGATTCCACGTCTTGACGTCATCTAATATTATATAATTCACAAATATTACTAATGTGCAATAAATATTAAATATAAGGCAGTCAAAGACACTTTACTATCCTAAGACCTAAGTTTGAATGTCTGTTATATGCGTACAAATATAAATTAAATTATTTATATACATAAGATACATATTTCAAACAACACAAGCCTAAAAATAGCTTCTTTTCAATAGACCTACAAATATATCACTAAAAGATATATAATAATCGTAATATTACTTAACAATATATATTCTCAAAGCAATGTGTCACTAATAACACCAAAATTATTTAAATGTTCTGCTTAATAACTGGTAGCTTTAGTGCCACCTGTTGAGTAAGTTTTGCACTTTTCCGGAAAGTACCGCTACTAGACACTAGATGTCGCTGTCCGAACACGCTGTCTAGTGGTAAATTTCTGTATCTTTTATGCATCTAAGTAACTACTTCTGTAAACAGTTATAGATACTAACACTAGATGGCAGCACCATCCAATAAAACTACAAATTATTAAAACATTAAATATCACCGAAAGTTTCTTCCAAACATCATTTTACTTGAATGAAGTTTTTTAGCGAAGGATATTTATTTTACATTTTTATCTATATTCTTACTTGAAAACCGATGAGTACATAAATTATTCACCACTGCCATAAATATTTGTTCCTTCAAAAGAGTTGTAGCACGGTAATGTTTAGATAACATTACCGTGGTACTAGTACTGTTTCCGATTTTACGATGATGCGATCGGCGTTCCTCGCATTAATCTCTGAAAAACAATGCAGATGTATTCGGACTTTAGGCTTAGAAACAATGTACAGACGGGATTTTAGTCACAAAAAGTTATTTTATATAATGTAAGTACCTGGATTTAATTATTGTTTATTAATGCAAAACGGTTGCATCCCGTATATTATGCAGATGTGTCTTTAAAACAATGATAAAACCGGATTGTTTAGTGGCCTTCATACTTCACGTGTTACGTTTCGACAAACGGCTTCCGTCGACAATTATTTATGTTGTAATCTGACTTTGATGCTTAAAGTTGTTTAGCTTTATCAACATTTTGTTAGTGCATGAAGAGCACGACACTGAGCACCGTTTAACATAGATTACTGCGTGGCTGACATCCAATAACATGTGATTACACCAGACGCATGACGTGCCGGTTGTAGCCCGCTTCGAATGGCATTTTTTGGCAAAACTTTGTAAACGACAGCATTTTCGTATTATGTATGATCTTATAGGAGGACTTTTTAACCACAGCTTGCACTTTAGACCTCATTTCGACGACAAAAATTTCAGAGACTTAATTCAT
The DNA here is from genome assembly GCA_018250295.1 of Spathilepia clonius. Classification (NCBI taxonomy): domain Eukaryota; kingdom Metazoa; phylum Arthropoda; class Insecta; order Lepidoptera; family Hesperiidae; genus Spathilepia; species Spathilepia clonius. The sequence goes on from DWRA01000252.1 coordinate 27,287, forward strand.
TTTTGGACAACTTTTTTCGCCGTTTAAAAGAGGGGGTAACCAAAATATCCCGGATGGTGCGAACCCACATACTTCTATAAATTAGTTAGAATATATATTCGATGCATAAACACAGCTTTTCGTCGTTATCTGAAACGTATACCGACTTAACTTATAAAATTATACTTTCAACTTATACTTACCGCATAATTACTTGTGCTTACCTATATTATGATATTTTGTAAATGTCACTGTGCCTTGCAAGAAATAGGTGTAACATGTCCATCTTTGGTGGAACCATTCGAGTTCTACCAACTCCGTCATTCATTCTTTATTCAAGGCGTTTATAATAGATAAATATGTAGTTTATTCAAACGGTAATTAGCCCAAATACACTATTGCATTAAACTAACGATTTTAGGTACGTGTTGTTATCTACGTCTATTTCTTCACACAATTATTACTTATTCATTGACCAGTTATCCATGAAAAACAGGTTAATGACGTTTTTTCTGCACTTTTTAAACACGCTCTGTTTATTAAGGCCTAAGGCTATCATTGTTAAACAAATATTTTAGTAAATATATTGTTATCAATACGTAACAATTGTAATATAAAGATTAGTCAATTTACAATTTCATTTTTGCGTTGGGTTTGTTTTTGTTATATATTTGTTTTATTTTGGGAACGCAATATTTCTCACTTCTGCGCATGTATCTCTTAAAATAAATAACAATAAAACTTAAAACAACCGTCAAACCCCCATTTATATCTATACAATATTTTGACAGACACGACTCGTGTCTGCACGGTCATGTTACGGAAGATATAAATATGTTTATACACATTACGTAGAACGACATTATCTTGCCACGTCTTCTGCCTACCAGGTAACATGCCTGTACATATGAACGCATAATATGTGTACCGACGACATATTTTACACACATTCTAAAAAGAGAAATATCTATTAACAATTCTATCGCTGCTCCTATTAAATCTTTTATAGATAATCATACGCCTAACTATATTACTTCTCATCTTTCTCAGAATAATCATAAAAAAAATACTTTAAGAACATATTTAGATGTATTTAGAAGTGATTTCAAAAGATTTAATTTAACAAAAATTTCGCTGGACATAAATGTCAACCCGTATCGCAAAGCCTGAAGTGTTAGTAATAGAGTTCAGGGTTTTATGGTCACGATTTTTTTGTATAAACTTTATATAAATTTTAGGTTAGTTTTAATCTATTGTGGTTTGCGGTTTATATTATTTTGTGATTTTACCACCATACCATAACATTGATTATATTTTATTAATGTTTACAACTGGTTAATGCGTTTTATTTTTATGTTTAACACTCTATTAATCCATTAGTTACGTTGAAGGCGTTTTTATATGTATGATGGAGTAGCAAACGAGCATGCAGACCACCTGATAGTAAGTGGTAACTGCCGCCCTTGGACATTTGTGATCCACCCTGGATAAGACCAGGATCCCAACTGAAGTCGAACACAGATGCGTTGCTACCCCTGAGGACTAAGTTGGAATGCCTCGTTAAGTTTATCTCCC
>DWRA01000253.1:0-28838 GCA_018250295.1 Spathilepia clonius
AATCAGAAAGTCATTTTAGTCTTACGGAATACTAATCTTCCCATATAGTATTTTATTTAACAATTTCATTCGAGAATAATTGTTATAGTACATTCAATTTTTATAATATATTTTGTATGTACGGTATCTTATTGAAATATTAAATCTGAGTCACATAATTTTATTTTGCGATCAGACAGTGTTGCAGCCATGGTACTGAGTACTGCTTTAATTGTTCTGAATTTCCGCTAATAACAAAAAAGTGAGCATAGAAAAGTTATTAATATACTAACTAATTATGTATAAATTGTCAAAGAGTTTTAGATAAGACAATCAATAGTTATGTTTGATTCTGACAATGACGTCTGACTACAACACACTTATCTAGTTAACATCAACATACACCTGATACAGCTAGTTGATATCTCATGAGATAATTCAAAGTTGTCATGTATAAATAAATAAACTATAAACAAAAAGCTATATATCCGCCGCAGTCAACGCTTATCAAATAGCTTTGCGTAGGCGTTACGAACATTAATCTAATGACACATGGTGACTCCTCACGATAAAGTTATAACGCGAGTGCGTGGAATTCAATGAATTCATTCACTCACCAAGCTCTTCAGTGAATCATCCATTCACGACTGCCATTTGATTGCAGAATTTTATATCGTTGTCGTAGAATAAGTTTGGTTTATCTTCAAAATAGAACGTAAATAAAGTGATTTTTGTAAATAGCAGATATTGCTCCTACAAAATATTCTAAATAAGACCATAGCGTTAAATTTTCGGCGCTACCTCGTGATCAATCAACGTGTATCAAAAATGTGTGCTGAGTATAATGGAATTCAGGTACTAAAGTATATCCTTCATTATATTGTCATGCATTTTATTATCGGTGTTTACAATATCCGTAAGCATTAGTGACTATGATTACATTCGATGGTAAGAAACATTTTATCACAGTTCGAATATAAAAATTGTCATCAACCCGAATTTGACTCATGAAAAATTATCAAGAAATCGCGATTTGAAAGCAATTGAATATTCGCAGTGACAGCATAGTGGTCAAAACTTGGCCTCTTAATCTGGAGGTTCAATTCCTTGGTAAGCACCCCCTGATTTTTCAAAGTTATGTGCGAAAGGTCACTAGCGTCAACAGTGATGGAAAACATCATGAAGATAGGTATCCTCACAGCCTAAATGTTCGTAAAAAACATTCTGAAAGGTATGTCGAAAGAATAAGCGTGCCTAGCAGTGGAAAAGTAATAGGTTGATGATGATGAAACAATTTACACACGTATATTAGAATATAGCATACGTCACATAGATAGAAAAGCAGATAATCGATATGGGGACAAACGATCAATCAATACGACGAGTCCACTCGTGCGAGTTTACTTTCTGATTACAACACCATCACTTCAACCGTAGCTAAGTTATGTAATTCACTGAGCTTTCGTATACCTTGCTTGATATAGTAGTAATATAAAAAGTAGAGGCAGTACAATATTGTAGCTCATAAATTGATAAGCAGTTTTGAGTACGATTATTTTTTTTAAGATAACTAAGATATCTATCAGGTTAGATGGAAGTTGTGAAACCGGCGTTATATTCCAAAACAAAACTTCTTCTCCATAACAAAACACCTAGTGAAGTGGTGGTAAAATCTTGACGTTCAAAATGAATTCTGTAAAGAATCTACTATGAATAAAATATTTTGATTTTTGATTTTGATTTTGAAAAGCGAATTCTTTTTGAGATCATTTTGGTAGAAAAACTGGCCAATTTGCTTCTTTTACTTACAAAGTTTTATGTTGATTTAAATTGACTTAACTTTAAATATATCCATAGCAGGCGGGTTGCAGGGGATGAAGAACATTTCTCACGTTTATATGAAACGAAATAGAGTCCTAATGCAACCCTCCTTTTAGTGAAGACGGATGGCTCAGGGATTTGAAAACAGAGCACCGAATCCGTTTTTCCTTTCCCGATCATTTTTTTCTCGTCCAAGCTCTGCGACTTGCCAGAAAAACTTGTCGAAGCTGTAAAGACTGCTAACGCTAACAGTAACTACAAATAAAGTAAGAAAAGTTATTTGAAAAAATAAAAAACTCTTCCACATGTTGCAGATGATTTAAAAAAGAACGTAAAAACTATAGGCATAGTAAAGAGTTCCTTGTGATTAACCGTTACAGTACAGTTTGTAGCAAATATGTCAGGATCATAAGATCTGTTAGAGGCACGTCCAAGGGGTAACGTTGCAATGGACAAGCGATTTATCGTCCAGGCGCTGATAATAATTGTTTCCTCGATACCATCCGAAGTAGATCGTGGGCGCACTGAACGAAAAGCTCGGCCACGCTGTCATACTCTCTTAGACAAAGACGATTAACTATTCCAACTTGCAACTGACACTATATTTAATCTAGTGGTGTCAATATCATTACTCACACACCCACGTAATCAACGTATACATAGACGCGAAATGCGAAGTTAATGTCAAAGCGTTATAAGCGTTTATATTATGCCAATACACATCAGTCATTCGAGGGTTGGTTGAGAAAAAATCGTGTGCTCGTTCCAACGATGACGTAAATGGAACTTCAGATGGTGAGTGATGTTACTGACCAGCAATGTAAATGAAACTAAGTACTTTTAACTTGACTGGACTTGATGAATGGATATTATGGATGAGTAAGGAAAACTATAATACTTTTAAGACGAAAGGGGAATGTTGGTAAATAGAGTTAATAGGTGATTCAAATGACACATGACTAATGTAATAATGTAACTAAAACATATGTGTCATGCATAAGTAATGTAAATATGAGATAGATCCGTACTTCAAGAATATTTACTTAAGCAATCAGTTTAACAATAATAACGTTTATAAGTAGACGCTATTTTAAATTCCAATTTTAAATTATCAAAAACATACATGCAAATAATTTTTTTACAAAGTGTATGAGATACTTTAGCTGTAGTACAGAAAGGCTTAGTATAAAACGGAATAAAATAAACAGCCGGATATAAACTGCACGGAAAAGGCAACTTGCCTCAAACAATTTTATTCTAAACAATGCTGTAACAATTTACACACAACACACTAAAGTTCTGACATAGTTGTTATCTCAGAACTACATCCGGTCGAGAGTAAGAACTTGCGACATACGGCCGGCCGACTTGTGATGTTGCGAATGTCAAAGGCGATACACTTCAGTTCCCGTTAGCGATCTCGAGATACGCTGAAAAACCTACATTGTAACGTGCAGATCGTATCGAGTCGTGGCGATTCGTCGGCTTAGTTTTATTTTATTTATGCTTTTTGTTTGCAAATTATGATGCATTGTGTAACCGTTTTGAGCGCAAGGCTTGCTTTAATATTGATGTTTATTCTACAGTATAATAAATTAAGTTGAATAATGACGATGGAAATAAAACACATTATATTATATTACAATAAGTTACCTTTAACCCTTTTAGGGATTAAATATTTAAAAAATATTTCTTAGTTTTTGTGAACAATTTCACGCTTTAGGGCTGACCAGTATCAGTCAGTTTATTATAAGGATTTATAGTGGATAATGCCATTGAAATAACTACGTGTGTATGTAGAATGGAACGACTGTAAAATTGACAATTTAATGATATAAATATCACTTAATCCTGTGATAAATAATACTTAAAAACTTGGTCATTTTTAGATTATCGGGTGTTCGTGATTGATCATCAATATATCAAGACATTTATTTTAGCTAAAAGAGTACAAAAGGGATAATTATTTTTATAACTAATCAATCTATCCGAAGTGTTGTCTTCCAAAGATTACTATTAGCCGAAATTAGATTGATCGTTGAAAATCTAAAATCAAGTATCAGAGGTAGGTGAAAATTAGACAGATTTATTGTTAATTAGGAGCGTAAAACACAACAATAAACAAAGTCACTTGTCTTTGGAATGCTCAATCTTTTAAATATCAGTATGTTAAGTGGTGACCATGCTTTATAAACATTCCTGTCACGTGTTCGACGACTGCCGACTTAACCAAATCATTAAGATCATATCAGCTCGTGGAATCAGGAACCACGTGGGCAAATTATATAAATATCTACCCGATACAATCTTACCAATAAAATTGGTTCGTCTAGTCTATTATCATGGATATTACGTATAATATTGTAGGGTTATACTTTGGATATTACTCGTTAAACTTTGTCACAGGTCTTATTAAAATTTCCGATAAAGCTTGACTACTAAGCATTCCTAAATCTACCGTAATGTCTTGGTAGTTTTTAGGCCCTTAGTTAAAAGAATAAACCCATACAGGATATAAACAATCCGCAGCCAATGTGAGTAAAATCGCGTTTCACATCTTATATAAGCAAAGTAGTGATTTATATTGTATCATACTAGCTTTTGCTCGCAGTTTCGCTGGCATTGACCTCGTTTAATATAATAAAGATTATCCTAAATAATAATTCAGGTCATAAATAATCTGTATTTTCAATTTCATCCAAATTCGTTCAGCCGTTTTTGCGTGAAATAACAACAATAATCTGATACTCACAATCCCTATCGTAAGTTTTATGTAACTTCACAATTTTAATTTAAAATGTTAGTAAGAAGTGAAATGTTTTTGATTCAAATGCAAGTATTTTGATTAAAATGTTTCCTACATACGTTATAGTGCCTCAAACCTTTGTATCGGGCCCGGTTATCTTCTCTATGCAAATGTGCTCAACGGTAACGTCAAATTTTACAACTATGTTTGCGTCTTGGACAGAAGGGCGTAGGCTTAGTGGCTATAAACTGGTAGAGCGTTATGGTTACCAATTTCATTCTCTATGGATTTAAACTTCAGTCTAGACAACACTCATTCTAGGCTGAATATTGTACAGACCAATAGAATGAAGCCGTAATCATAGTTTTGTCCTAGGATAAGAAGACAAAGTTTTCTTCCAAAATATATTCTTAACCGAGTTCCTAAAGATAAGAGGTTCTCAACTCGTCGCATATTATCATTTAAACAGTCCAACGAACATTTTAAATTTGCACATGTATAAAGCAAAATAAAACACCGTCTTTTAAATTAATGACAGAATTAATACTATAGCTGTTATCTTAATTGGTCAAACGTTCTTCAAAACAAGATAAGGCTATCTTTCTAAAACGAATACGGTGTTAACTTGATACCCGTCGCAAATTAATTCTGTGGAAACAAAACCAAAATATTCCTATAAACCCGAAGGATTTCATTAGCATATTCTCGGTATGAGGTTCGTGTGTGGTCTCGGTTACCATGACAACGGGGCTATCGTAGCGTGGACGGATCGGCTTAACTGATGACGCGGTTAATTGTTGTGCGAATGAGCAACTGGCGGTTAAATGTCAATGATTACCGTTAATCTAATACAAATTAGGTTTAACAGGTTGCACTAAGTGATTATTGAGGGCATTGCTTTCAAATGTTACATCAGCGCTTTTTTTAAAGTTGGAAGTAAACAAGTTTTATTTTACAGCCCGTGAAACAAGTTAGTTAATGCTAAAAAAATACTTTATATTCATATTTATGTCTTTTGAGGTAATAACGGTTATCGGGTATGTACAGCAAAGAATCGAGATACCTTTATATATATCGATTAATATACACATATTAAGATAAGTGTTAGAGTTATGTTATCGAAACTTGAATTCGATATAAAATTAAACTGGCGAATGACTGCCAATAAAATAATAATGAGCCTCATAAAGCTAATGAACCTCATTGAATAAATATCATAAAGAGATTGACAAAGTTTATATCTATAGTGTAGTAGTCTTTACTCTGGTAGTGAACTAGTTTGCTAAGAAATTATACAAGAGAAACAACTGACAGCTCAGACGTTAAGAGACCTCTTAATAGACTGTGATTGCTTTATAGCGAGCAAACAGAAAAAATGTAGCCGTAACCAGGACGTGTTAGATTACTTTCTTCGAACGAAGAGCGCCTTAGCTTGGTCTGATGTACTCTCAACAATAATTATTTTGTAGATGTCAAATCAAAATACAATAGAACTAAAAGAAAATGTTGTTACACTAGAATATTGATAATTGGATAAAATTATTAACTTATCTTATTTTTGTCGAATTTTGTTATTTTTTCTATTTTGTTATTTTCTCTTTGACTTATGGCAGTTATGTTAGAGGCATTATGTTCTGATGAGATGAGTATGACAAAATAAATATAAAGGTAGGCTTAAAGGTAATTAGATTAAAGAAATTAAATTTAAATTAAATTAATCAAATTTAATTCATATATTCAAGGTTAGCAAATCATTTTATATGACCTGTAATATCTAGGAGTTTGAAAGTGGTAGAAACCTTTGTAGTTTGACTTCGGAGGCACCACTGCCTTACTAATTTGTACATAACAACAGCAGTGTTAAGCTGTGTTTTGTTCTGACGAGCGTGGTAAGGTAGGCAGTTATCTGTTGCGTTTCAAGTTACTTCTGACGGGTAGCAAAGCATCTATTGTCATCTTCAGGTAGTAATCTTATCTTATCTGGTTATAGTTACAGAGCTTCTCAGGCTACAATAGCCACTTACCATCAGGTTGACATAATGCTTGTATGCTACTCTATAATATAAAAAACCTCAATTCACCTATTTTAAAATATATGGCTTGAAAACCACTTTCTTATACATTCTATTGAATGGGTAAATAACAAAATATCGATGACTGTTATAAAGATCACATTGACGGATTATTTGAATACAATGTAGTTGGAAGCAATTAAAAGAGTTACTCAATCATAAATATTACGACTTAAGCCACATATTGTTTCTAACAATAATTTTGCTGGCCCAATGAAGACTTACCATCCAATACTTTATGGAAGCTTCTCTCCGTCTGATATATACGAGTATTTTTGGTGTTATTTCGTAATGGACCATAACTTGAAGGCAAGAGATTTAACTGAAGTTATTGTTAAAATTAACTGCGGTACAAACCGTGCCCAGGTGCATTGAAAACATTAGGATTTAGTTGAAATCTCTTTTAGAGTAGTAACACTGGTGTTTGAAGGTAGACTTAACATAAATTGTTATGCTTTGAAGTTTATTTTACAATAACATTCATTGCATGGCTACGAAAGTTGAAAATAATAACAATCATTTAGGTGGCATTTAAATAAAATGTGTTAGAACCAGCACGATTCGATAGAGGAGGTATTACCGCCACATTTATTTTGGCGTGTAGTAGATTTTGTGTTTCGGTGGAAGGGTGTAGATGTCGGCTGACTAACATATAAGATGACCATCTTTATGCTCATAATGCACAAAAGTGACAACGCATCTACGGTCGGTTTCACTTGGAAGCCCTGTTCTGTATATCGTTGCTTACAGAAGTCCATAGTTGGCAGACCATTCTGATCAGATGACTGTTACCCCGTTTCCTACTTCAATATTTAAAAAAAGGGGTAAAGTTGACCCTCGTCGTGACATAGTATACGTCAGCTTTAATACAAAAATAACATAATGAATAACAGAACAATAAACAATTTGCAACTGGCACCTCAGTTGTTGTAACGAAAGTGGTTTAAGTAAGTTTACACTTTTACTTGTCCTATTTTTGTAGTCAAATCAGATCGAGAGTTGATTTACATGTCGTTTAATTTAGCCATGTTTACTGCCGACCCCAATAGCGGACACGCGAACACGTTACCGTAGGGCGAGTGAAAATTCACGTGGATTTAGTTATAACGGATTTAGGTCAGTATAACTAATTAGTACAGCAGCGCTCAACCTTTTTCAGTGGGATCCAAATTACAAATCGCTTTAAAATTTTACACACACCACAACAAATATCGACATCAAATAGGATAGAACCTGGGTAGTCATATTACTGTGACGTATTTTTTTTTTATATGATGCATGCAGTCCACCTGATGGTAAGTGGCAACTGCCGCCCATGGACGTTTGTGATCCACCCCATATAAGACCAGAATCCCAACTGAAGTCTACCACAGATGCGTTGCTACCTCTGAGGACTAAGTTGGAATGCCTCGTTAAGTTTATCTCCTTCCTACATCCTTCAAAACAGAACACAGCAGCGCTTAACACTGCTGTTATTAGGCAGAAATAAGTAATATACTTAACATAGGATGACATAACACTAACATGTTTTGCTAAGTATTACGATAGAATAAAGACATTTCAATAAAATTAAATCTCCTTGTCTCATCTTTTATTTCTTATCATTTTTGACACTTGCACCGACAGTACGTTTCCCACTACTGTCAAAAGAAGTTAATCCATAAATGTTGAGAACCTCTGAACTAGAGCGTAGTTTATTCACGCAAAATACAAGTAGCGTGTGTGAAATATCGGTCGGTTCAGTAACAACTTCGTGCTTTAAAAAATAAAGTTAATAACGTAAAATCGTGTTACGTGAATGTTTAACTAGAGCAACGCGATTGCGCTGTTAATGGGTAACTAACCCAATGGAACTTTAATAGGTAACCTGCCCATATATGGATGGGTTAGATTCGTTAAAGATTTAATGGTGTCTATTACGTGCTATGATATCAAAAATTGCGTAAATTGTTAATAGTTACAGTTTAATGTTTGATACTTAAGGCGTCGTTAGATCATAAGCTGGTGCATTCTCTTTGTAATGTAGCATGTAATTTTTGTAATATTTTTTCTTAAACCACTTTGAAATTAATGATAACAAAATTCAAAATACAATCCTCATTTTAAAAGCATAGGTATGTTGGGCTCTTGTTAAAATGGTTGAAATAAAATTTTGTTACGTGAAGTAATGATGAACTATCCCGAAAATATTCAAAAGAAAAGATGCCAGGCTATAGTCTACACTTTAATTTCTTAGCAAAACATTAAGTTTGATTTACATACATAAATACAAATTCAAATTTACTACAGAAGCTTATAAATAAAAAAATGTCACAGACACGTTTCTCTGCCTAGAAACGTACCCAAAACCCTTGCTTGATATAATTGCTGAGCATGGCTACATAACATAGTCACTTAACAATTAAACTATAATTAGTTCACGTCAGCAATCTATGTATACATAATTATATATCACAAATACTCCAGTCATGTCACTGTATGCACGTAAAAAACTTATAAACAATTTTTTATGGTACGATGATTATCTAACTTTAAATTATAGGTATAGTGGATTTAATGTCATAGTGTCACCTTGACTGCCCAAGGCTGTAGCCACTGATTTAACTCATAATGTAATTGACCAATCATTCAAAGACAACGTTGGCAATTTATAACAGGTGTTTGATATTCATAAAGGAAATTCCTTATCTACATAAATTGGGGCTGAGTCTACTTAAGAAGAATCTATGCGTCTTTGTGTTAAATTGTGAAGTCACGATAAAGTTCTGACTTTAGTCGCATACGATCTTGCAGTCTTCCTGATAGTTAGTAGTTAACTATTCTATTTTCGACTGTAATATAGCAGTTTCTGGGCTTTTTTTCTTCTCAATCAAATCTAATCAAATCCCCACTAAGATCAATAGTGTTATTATATAGTATTAGGACTGTGGTAACGAAAGTAATTATAAGTCAGATCTAAAACAAAAAGGCTCGGCATTCCGATCCCGAAACAAAAAATCTTCCAGTAAAAAAAGATATTTCGAGGATCCCAACCGAAACTATATTGCGGAATCGCATATCCCGACCACTAGCGAAATTTACCTGACTGCGTTGTGAGCCATAAACTTCTTTATTTTTATTCCGAGTAATTTCGTAGATAATTTTACCTGCCCGTGCAAAATGGACTCAGCCGAGCGCTGATGCTCGCTAAATGAAGGCTTGTGTGGAATTCACATGTAGATATATGTTAATATACAATAACCTGATTGAGTCTGAATTACCAGGAACTCAGAAGAAACAAAAGAAACAACACACCGGTGACGGATTAAAAATCCCAACGGCACGGTGAGGTCAATCTATATGTAATTTCCGCGTCTAATGACGTAAAACAAGAAATATATGGCGACATATTTTTGTTTATCAATTCGCATTTCCCTAGCGGGTTTACGGCCCCGGCCCTTTAAGAGATAGGGTGGAGAGGGGTGTATTAATATTTTCTTGATATAAGTATGACATGATCAGGTATATTGTTTTTTTATAATATTTCGTAAGCAAAATACTGGAGCTTTCACTCCGTTCCGTTATGTCGATCCATTTGACTCATAGCCTGCGTATGTATGTAATTTTGTTCACGTACGTAATGTTATGTATATTGTGTATGTTATTGTACGTGTGGTGGTGTGGGGTCGTGTGTAGTGTGGTGTGTGTACGTGTTTTCTGTACTATCACCGCCTCAAATTTATATTTCTGACTTGAAGAGCAGAAGTGCAGCAGCTGTGTTTTCTTCAAGAGAATATAGAAATAAAAGAAAACACCCTTTCAGCGCTCACAACCCCACTAGGATTCCCTGTATCGTGGGTGTCACACATACACACAAAACTACAACTTATCTAAAACAATTTTTATGCTAGAATATTTTAGTTTTTGGTGGTAAGTATAATAAAAAGAAAAATCTTTATTCACTAGATTGTATTACTTCCTGGTACTATACTAAAGTTTTACCATAAGCAGTAACCAGTTTGTATTCACCCTTACAATAATCCTTGTGACGTCTTGCGAAGCTTCATCAATTCTATGTTTATCGTGAAATATGGCCCGCGTTCAGATTGTTAGCATTACAATTTGTCTAGATTACATTGTAACGCAGATTTCATTTATTAAGGTAACAGTTGAAGCTGTAAGTATTTTATGTTATAAAAGCTAGACATATCTGCTTGGTAACAATTTATACGTCGAATAAGTAATTAGTTAGATATACTGTTTCCGGATTTTTAATAAGGAAAGTTTAAAAGTTTGATTCAGTAAAATTTTGCCTTTTGAAAATAAGAGCAACAATAGGTATAGTAGACCAAAGATCCATAAGCCATCTCGTTTCGGATCGAGTTTAGATTTTTTTATTTCTTTCGCTAATTTTAGCATTACCCGATTCATTAACTCACTAATAATTTTACTAAATGAAAGCTCTTATAATTTAGTAATATAATTATTTAAAAACATTTTTATTCATTTTTTACCATCACCGTCGATTTGAGACGAGGTCAATGAAAATAAAGATCAGATCCAATCTCACGAAATATTTAGCTTATCGATAATTGTATAAAATTCTGTTTTTGGTAACAAGTTTCGAAAATAAAAAATCCAGTAGTGTATTGATAATCAAAAACACAGTTACCGTTAAAGAGATTTAATGAAAATCTTATACAAACCGTACTGTGAACTTGCAGTTAGTTACCTAATTAATGGTGTTTTGATCGTGATACGGTACCTACTACCGACCTGTGTGTTTAGGTACTTATTTGGGTGCACAGCTAGACCCTTTTTATCCGGGGATCATTAGCGTTAGTCAAACTGTTTGTGCAAATGAATTGAATCTTAGCTTTAGCTTTTAATTAACATGGAGTGTTATCAGTAGGGCGTAAGGGAGACTTTTAATCAGGAAAGTAAGCGCTTGTGGCGACTAATTTGCATACTTTAACAATTACTTGCAACATTCTTTATAAGGTCGACGGTCATCGCGATCTGGTCTGCCTGCAAATGTCTCTTGTTCAAAGATAAATAATGCTTCGTGAATTTTGCACAGAATATAACTTGTGTGGTAATGTATGGACGTATATTGAACACTCTTGTATAGTTTAAATATGTTGTAATGATTATACCATCTGACAAAATAATTACAGATACTTTAGTTTTATATTGAACGAGTTTTGTACGATTTAATCATGCATTTTGTGGTGAATTTCCTTAAACGCAAATATTAGTGGCGTCATTTCTTGAGGAGTTGCGGGAAATGTTTACATTTATTATAGTTCAAAGTTTATATATTTTAAAACATTATATTTTTACAAAAATCTGTAGACCTTATACGTAGGTATACTGTAAATATAGGACAAGTCCCTCGAAAATTGTTACGGTATAGTATGTTACTTAAATGCTGTTAAAAAGACTTCTCTTTTATTTACGCCTTCGATAAAAACCTGATTCCACATAAATCAGTACAATAAAGTATGTGGAACCCTTGTCGCACGGATCTCTCAGAAACCTTTTAGTGAATTTTTGGTTAGCTTCGGTAAAAAACAACGAATAAATCGGAATAGACTGCGCGAAGAGTTTTGGGGAGTTAATGGTTCTGTATCCTTTATTAATAATTATAACTTGTTTATAATTAAAAATCAAAAGATTAAGTTTTTCTAACAATGATTATGCTAATAACTATCTAGTAATAATTGAATTAAATAAAAAACAATTTATTTCATATTCCTTTTTATTTTGAAACTAAATATTGTAGGTTTATGTTTAACTTTTTATTATAAGTGAATATAAAAAAAGAAAGAACTTCATTAGGTGTCTCTCTAATAATTAAAAAATGAGACAATAGCTGGTTTCTTTACACCTACAACGGAAAAAATTAGTAATAAGTGCAATTTCATTTACATTAGAAAAACCCCAAAAACCGCTTCTAAGAGGCAATACTTTCGCAAACATTGACATGCTATATCCAACGAACCTAAGGTTTTCGTTATGAGGTACGGAACTCTAAATTGATGTCAATTTGTGTTATCCTTATTTATGTACGCTAGTGATGGGTGCGACTATCAAAATGTTCATCGTAAAGTTACTCCGCCGGCGGGCGTCGCGTCACACGTTTTTACGAGCACTACGTATTGGTATTAAACGACGCGGACGTAAAATTTTTTCCACTAAACGTCGCCAATAGCTGACATTACTTCGCTTCAAATATTACGTTCCGCCGACCGAACTGGTTTTACGTGCTTTTTCTTTAGTTATTCCATTCATAATGCTTGAGATCGGAATTCCCTGGCGTCATGCGATTGACGGGGTAAAGATTATTGTTGTTTTAAGTTTTGCGACGTATGTATTTTTTCACATTACTACTTATGTTTATTAATACAGCCAAAATTATAACGCAAGAAAGTTTTGTTTCTTTAAGAGTACTACATCGACTTTCATCATTATTTATTTTAATATATAAAATATAAAAAATCTACTTTGAATTGTTTAAAGTACGATAATTTAATTTATCAAATTATATTTATTGCTCTAATAAATTTTTAAAGAAGCTGTATTGTTGTATTAACTATAATTAATTTTTTAAGTAACAAGACTATATAAAATTGTATGTATTTTACTCTCAAAATCTTTTGGTATTTAAAAATGCTAAGCGCCGATAGCAAAAAGCTAGCATTCTTAGAACTAACATTTCTGCAAAAAATGGCAACGTTACATAAAAACATGTTTTCATTAGACCTTGCCGAAACATTAAGTTTTTATAAAATATATTTAAATCTTGCCTCATTTGTAATTTATCTTGTAATAGTTTTATACGCACGAACAACTCACGGAGCTATAAGTTTTGACAATATGACCGCAAACATTTTACGCCGTGTCCAATCATAATGTGCGTGAAGTAACGTTTCGGAGTCTCGTGGCGAATGGTGGAATCGCTTCATTGTAACCTAAGCTTATTTCACGTAGCGGCGCCGTCAATAAATTCAATTTAAGACATTGAGGCCTTGTAGCGAACTCCACCGTAACAAAATGATATTATGTACCCCACAATACGTAAAGTTCATTTTCATTACGAAGCTTCTTAAATTGAGAAGGTTGTGTAAGCGTACGTACTTGTGCGTGGGAGGTCTATATGTACAACAAAGCGGCAGTCTAATGTAAAGCTAGATTTATTTCATTCTCGGGTTATAACTCAGGCCAATACGTGACCGATGCTCACGCCTACATTCACAATGATATTCCTCGAGAATTATTCACGACCCAAAACTTTATCATAGAGAAATGGTAGCGATTTTCACGTATCCACTGCCGGGGTCACATCAGAGCTATATTGGTTAAAGGTCGGTTGAAAAGGTTACTTCCTGTCGTTCGGCTTTCTACGGCGCTGATTATAAACTGGTGCAACGCCGGCGGACATTACAAAGGTCAGGCAGCGAAAAACTACTTAACTATTCTATTTTCACCCTTGCGTGAGAGAGATACGAGCTATTGTGAGACTTACTTTCAACTTACAATACATCATTTCGTATTCATTTTGCAACTAAAATCACCACACCCCAAGATAGATAATAATCTGATAAATTACTACCTTTAGGTATCATAAGTCACCTGTAATTAAAACGGCTATAGCTTACAGCTTGTGATTGTCTCAGATATAATAGCGACATAGTCAACAGTTACAAACACAGATGAAATAAACAAATAGACTGCTAATGAAATAGTTTTTCATAAGGGCAAGTGAATTGCCACCAGAGAAATACAATACACTGATTGGCCGAGTCACGCGTGCCATGTATTGATACTAATTGTATTCGTTGGCATGACATGATTTTCGAATTATTGGGCTTAATATTTTCTCATAATAAGAAGAGTTTCAGGTGTTTGGGGCGTTAGTCTATCACGGTTCGAGTGCGACTCGGTACCATTTACAAACCTTTATGATTTATTAAAGCTTTTCAGACATATGGTGTACCCATTAATTTACACAGAATGTTCGTCTCTAAAAAAACGAGCAGGAAGTGTCTTGCGTTAGGAGTTTATATCTTTAGTTTATCTATGTGCCTATGGGTGTAATTGAGGCATTGAAGTCCGAGTAACAGAGAGCAGAGAACCCGGAACGGATCGTGTAAACGTGAAGAAAAATTCAATTGCGATCGGGTGGGAACTCAACTGCAATTTAGTGGCATCCATTGCTTGATGAACTTGGTTATGAGAAAATTGAAGCAGTGCTCACATTTTATAAGCGGCTTAGACTTTAAAGGAGTGTGCTCGCGAGCCACTAGCTACCTTAAAAGGAATACTTTTTGTAACAATACCGTGCAACGAAATTCATACGGGAACACTTTCTATGAGATTACGTCTTTATGCCGTTCACGTTACGTCACTAAGGGGAAATTCTTTATGCTTTAAGTACAACGTACTTAGCAAGCAAAGCAGTAAAAGCAATGGGCGTATGGTGTTAAATTCGGTTCCTTAAAGTAAGCGGAGTACGAATCCGAGGCGCTTGTTTTAATAACGCAAAATGTGGCACGGTCTGTAAATTGTTTTCACCTATCTCATATCTATATTTGGCTAACAATGGCCTAAAATTTTCGCTATCGTGTGAGGACACCTTGTAATAGCAGGATAGAAATCGATGGATGACGAGTTAAGATAGATAATACGTAAAAGTATTAATTTAAATAAATCAAAGATAATAAGGTTTTACTCACATGAAAATTTAGGACTATGGTTTTTTCATACAGATTTAATCACAATATTTTAAACACGATTGTTAATTTTTGGACGTTAAATGTAAACAATGATAAAAAATTTACATTTAATAAAATGAAACTTAGGTAGATAAAATTAAAATGATCTTACTTAATTATAATTTATACGAAGTTTGGGCTCAAGTTTTCTTCGGAGGGTATCTAAATTAGAAGAAATGTTGTCCGGCAATCCTGTGTTAATAAATTATAAGCAGGTAGCAAAAACTTGTTCAAGCACTTTATTCCTTATAACTATGAGAATAAGGATCATTAAAGTATTTTGCAACTCACTTTATAGGAAGTATTCATAAGCTTATAAGAAATTAATACAGTAATAAAGGATTAAGCTGGTTTAACCTGCCAATTAACTGGAATACATGATCACATGTACACCAATAATTAGTTACCATAAAAACTTGTATGATAACTATGCTAATTGAAAATGAATCTCATCTTTTATGTATCTGACTTATAATAACTTACGTTAATAAAACTTAAATGATATTTCATTGTTATTACTTTGTTTATTGTCGGTAATTAATCTTGGAAGGCAGTAAAACTTATTGTTTTCATCAAGCCATAACGTAGCAAAATTAATATATTTTAATATTGCATGAAGGTGGTAGAATCCTTTGTGGTTCAACTCCGGCGGCACCATCGCCACACCTATTTCTGCCTAATAACAGCAGTATTAAGCGCTGCTGAGTTCTGGTTTGAAGAATGTGGTAAGGGAGACTAACTCATCCGAAGCGCTCAACTTAGTCCTCAGGGGTAGCAACGCATCTGTGGTCGAATTCAGGTAGGATTCTAGTCTTGCCTTGTTCTATATAGAATTGGTTACAGATATCGGTCGGTATGGACTACTTACCATCAAGTGAACTGCAAGCTCGTTTGCTGCTTCAGTGTAATAAAAATAAGTAAACATACTATCCTTTTAATAGTACCCCAACATTGTGCCAACGTTTGCGTCAGCGTGAAAATGTTTCCTAAAAGCAATCACAGGTGGAATTGACGAGCAGATGAAATCATCAGCCGTCTCATCCTGCATACAATCTACACACTTATGTACACGCGATACAGGTTATAATGCTGTACACGTATTCCTAGTTGTTACGTAGACGGGGAGAAATGTATTGCAATTTCATTATTACGCGAGTGCAGTGTTATGAGCCAATTTGTATCAACACATGATTGTGCACTGAACGAAAATCAAAGTTTTGATGTAATAATTGTTGTCACCGATCGGCTTATGTTATCTTGGAGTGATAATTTAACTGTAGGTACTGAAGGGAATTGTTATGAAAACTATGCAATTTGGTTAAAGTCGATACTGACAGTTTCCGATATAGTAAAATGTATGGATTCAATGCAATAGTTTACAATTTTTTTATTAGAGCTTTTTGGCTATGCTTTCTATTATTATAAATATTTCTATTATTACAATTATTATAAAGACGATTAAAAACCATAGTATGTATCAAATAGTACTCTTTTTATTTTTGAAATTTTAACGGGAAGTAGGTACTCTTTTTATTTTTGGAATTTTAACGGGAAGTCCCATTGGTAGGACCAATCACGGTGCAATATCCAATTACAGTGGATATTGTTGACTTTGCATCTGGTATAAATTTTAAGCAACTAACGAAAATAAATGTGTATTAATAATATTTAAAAAATATCCAATAAGTACAAATGCTGAATTTGTTCTAATGCATTTTGGTTGTTAAGTATTGTGTAGGTATGCATATTTCCTTTACTAAGATACAAGGAACTGTTAACTGAACCTGTTCCTATAGAAGTCGGTTTTCGAAAGCAGATTAAAAAAGTTGAATCAGTACCGCAACAATAGGTTCTGATAAGTTGTCTGGTGCAGGGCTGTACAGCGCTACTTGTAATTTTATGATAATCAATAATATAATGAGCTGCTATAAAATTAATTTGAAGATAGAAGAACCTTTTATAAATCGGAAGCCATCATAGGCACAATCGTTTCTGCCTTACAACAATAGTGTTAAGTCGTAAGCAAATTTTAATTGCGCACACGAGCATAAAAATATAAAAAAAAAAAATTATAACAGGCCATTATACATTAATGTATAAACTCAAAGAAAGATAATGTTTACAAATGTGACGGCTTTAACTTTACTTCTGCCTATTTACTGGTAATAAATCCATAGGAATGGAATATATTTCCTTAATATGGGGTCAGTAAAGAAAGCCAGTTAATAGTAAAATGTGGAAACGAACGCAATAAACTTAAATAATAGACGTTTTACTTGCCTATTTTAAGGTTTACCGTTATGTGGCAGCCCTACACTTTAAGTAGATTAGATCAGATTTATTGAACGAATTTCTTCAAAGATACCATCGGACTTATCGAATTCTCTGCAGAAACTTGTACGGAAGGCTAGTTCGCATACTTCAGTTTCTAGGACGAACCAACTACCGTTTAATCGGTCTTCCTTATTACCCGCCCACTTTCGTTTTCCAACACGAGGTGTAAATCCACTTCTTACTAAGCCTTTAATGTTCTTGAGATTTTAAAAGTAACTAAAACAAAAATAAACAAATAAATAAAAAAAGATAGCCCAGTAGTCTTTCATATGATCCTAAATAAATAATGACAGTATGTAAGATTTTTTAACTATTATCAAAATAGTTTTTATACATACAATATGCTAATCGCATATGTGGATCCTCCACGTAATATTCCACATATTTACACAATTATCCATAAATAACTTTTTGCTTGAAGGAGATAAAAATGATACAAACATTGTGAGCAGCTTCCGATTTAATCGTCTATCTGTGGTATAGGTACATTTGATTGTAATATCAAACATCCATCTCTGAAGTCTGCTCAATGTGAATGTAGAAAATCATATATCATAGAAAATTATAGCCTGCCTTGTTCGAACGAGCAATAAAAAGAAAAGTCAATGCAATATCTGATAGCGATGCTGCACGCGTATGATTATATAAATATCTTCATACGGCTATCTCATGGCAATGTTTGAAGAATACTTGATACGGGCTATGAGTGTAAATAAAAATACCGAGAAACCACTGACACTTTTAATGTAAAAGCAAATCATCTTATCCTTAAAGATTACAGGATAACGTTCACAAGCAAATAAATTTACTTGCGTTTAAGATGTAGACGGAGTATTTTTCGATGCGCTAAAGTAGAATTTTGTAGCTAAGAGTTACAAAGTTAGATGTTTTATTCTAAGTACCGTTTAACGAAATTAAATGTATTAGAAGTTATCTTATTATAACGGTTAAATATAACATCGTGATTAAGCCTACGTATGTACCTAGATTTCCTAGCTGGTGCTGTATCAGGCATGTGCCGAGAATTCAGTAGGTACAGAAAATTCTCATACGTGCTTGAGGTCAACCAATTCGTATTTGGCCCACGTGGAAAACTATGACCTAAAAACTTTTAGCTCCAGTGGAGCCGAAATAGATTGATGATAGACATAATTAAACTTACAACGTGCGTAACAATTTAGTATATCGACATTACAATGCCAAATAAATTGTAATCCCATTCCGAATAGGAGAAAAAAAGCGCTATTTCTGATTTGATCTACTATTGTAATCATACTTTCTATACGTGATATACGGCCAGAAATCGGCATTACGTTGAAATATGTTAAGCCGTTCACAATCATATCGACGCCAACGTCTGTGGGTAAACGAAAGTCAAATCTGTGGATCCCGCCTACGAACCAAGGTGAGATCATAAAAGCTTTGTAAGGAACGATTTACACTTGACGGGTCGTGTAAGTGCATATGGGATTTTGAGTGGTGAAAATGTTTATAGCATAAAGACCTCTCTTTACTTCTGCTTTTTATTTTAATCAAAATCTGAATTTTATAAAACTGAGAAAGATATAGTTATCACGATGAAGATATCGACAGATTTTTTCAAAACTGAACATTAACGCCCATTGTTAATAACCAATCTATCCAATTTTTGTCGACCAAAGATCGAGTATACCGAATAGGCAAAAATTGATCAATTTCCGCACGACGTATAGATAGATTTGCGCAGAATGACATATACTTATATTAAGTCGCATTCAAAACACTCATTTGCATAATATTCTTAACATTTGTAACGCAATCAATAAACTGTCTAGTTAGAAAAACAGCGACGATTACCCTACCATTCATGTTGATTTAAACCATTTAGTTGTCTATTCACACGCTTATAATATTAAAACGCACATTATTAATAAAAAAATATAGTATAAAAATAATAGACAAATTAATAAACCAAATAATAGTCAAATTAATAAACCTTGAACATTGTAATAAAATTGCTACTAAAATTTACTGTATGCATTATTTATAATCATAAAATGATAAGAATCCATTTTAGCAAATGCTTATATACATATATTTAATAAATATCTGAATAATACAGATACGCGTCGCGGTACTGTTATGAGTAAGTCTATTAGTTCAAAAGATAGATCGTTTTAAACACACTGTTTGAAACGTGCTTAATTGTATGTAGTACTCGGCTAGTGCTCTATACCGGCTTATTGGCAGAAAGCCGTTTACCTTCACCGTCCGGCCGTTTGGTATCCGAACGTAAACTGAACACGGTGTAAAATATTTTACTCGTTTTTGCCCTTACTGAATCCTCAACCTCAAGGCCACAATACATCCGCTGGAGTTCATTGAAACCCTCCCTGCATTCTTTATCTCAATTTAATATTTATGCTGCCTTCGGAATTTTAAGTAGCATTGTCATATAAATAGCATTGTCAGATCCTGTTATAAAATTCTTTGAGACACACCTCGCGCGACTTGTCTGGCTTTATCAATGGCATATCAGGATAGTTATGTACTTGTGACAGTTCTTATTTTATTCAATTTATAGAGACACTCCCCAAATTTACTCGTTTTGAAACGTTTGTAAAAGGTATAAGCGGCGATAGCATAGCGCTTGAATAACGGCCTCTCTCAGTCGTAGAGACCAAGGTTCAAACCCCAGGCGCGTACCTCTGATTTTTCGAAGTTATGTTCGTATTAGATATTGGTTTTCACTTGCTATAACTTCGTATTCTTATTTAACAGATTTAGTACATACATACATACTTATATTCTATATACAATAGGGCGTAAAAGATGACGGATAGTCGTTTTGAAAATATGTGACTTATACTTAATTCCGGACACAATTATAGTCAGTGTCATTAGAATTTTAATCTAAAATCGAATTCTCCACTACGTATACAATTAAGAACAAAGTATCAACGCTTACGAGTAACAAAGTAAGTATCAAAGCTATTAAATCTACCCTATAATTCTCCCGCATAATTGCTAACACCTCCAATGAAATATTTGCCATCATAATTAATTGATTGATTGTGGCGATTGTGACCGTAAATCTCCAACGTCAGATATGATAGTAGCGTCGTGCGATAACGAGTTAATTACCGGACTCGCGTTGCGAAAAGACCCGCTTCATATCTTCATCAGCACAAAAGCGATGGCGAGTAAACTGCTAAGGGTTTATTTTGTAATATCGAAGTAGTAAACGAGCATGCAGTCCATCTAATAGTAAGGCCACTACCTATGAACTTCTGTAATCAGCGTCCGATAATATTTAATTCTACCTGAGGTCGATCGCAGATGCTTTGCTGAAGACCCCTGAAGACTAAGTTAGAACGCTTTGGATAAATATGTACATACCACACTCTTCAAACTTTACTGCAGCAGCGGTTAACACTGCTGTCATTAAGCAGAAATGGGCGCAGCGGTGGTGCCCCAAAATCGAACGACCAAAAAATCCTTTAAGAGTTCTTTTGTTTTCCATTTACTTACATTTTTATGGCTACGTAAAAAAAAACTAAGAAAACAGAATATCTGGAATGTACTGTTTGTTTCTACATGAACCTCCCATTTAAGTTTTTCCTGATTGTTTGCCGATTCTAATAACGACTACGTGATACCACAGCGTAATACTTGTACGATACGATTAATAAAAGTATTAAAATAGGGCGCCAGACAAGCCAAACAAGAAAACGGCCTGACGCGCCAACGAATTAGTTACATATTTTCATACAAAACATACGCCAAGACAGCAGGACTGCATCAATATCACGTCGCGACCTCCAGCGTATTGCTCGTTGCATCGGATTCGGGACTTACACAAAAAATATTATCGTAATATAACTTCTCAAAAAAGTTGACATTTTAATATAAAGCCCTGGAAACTAGTTAATTGTCCTGAGCCAGCAAATCAATTTGCTACCGGCAAGCAACTGTTGTTAAAACAGAAATCAAGGATTTGTGTTCAATTTCTATATAAAAGCGATCCTTGTGAAACAACCGATAAAATTACAGTAGGACCAGTATCGATACGAGTAAGTAATGCGACGTTTTGTTCAGAGTATTGGCTGCACTATGCAAACAATAAAAGATTAATCGACTGCCTTATGTAAATATATTGCCGACTGTCTTAATTACAACAACGGTTATCGCTTATAGATTTGGACCACATATCGATAGCTTGAATCTGTAGTTATAAATAAACAAGTTTATAAACCATAAACTATTACAAAAGAATTAATGGGGTTTATAAAAATCTGCAAACAGACAGCTTTTGCCTAATCGTGTTGACTACAGTCCAGGACTGGTGAAAGGACTCCTTAAGCGAGTCCTATCACAAGTGCACTCGCGAAGACTAAGTTGGAACGCTTCAAGTCAGTATTTGTATATTACCACGCCCTGCATGTACACAGCAACACACTTTTACATTGTTATAACACTGTTACTGTAGGATTTTTTCCATTTTCATATGAGGCGGATAAAGACATTGCGAGCGTACCACCACAGCCAAACTATTACCTTAGTTACTATCATTAAACCTATGATAATACGCAAAAACTTCTCATATAATTTACTTTTGCCACACACAAAAACCTACAAACCGTCAAATGATAAAGCAATTTCATCTGAAATGTGGTTTCGTTACATCCGCGTACTCCGATTATTACTTTCACGATCACTGTGTGTGGGATTTCATCAATTAACACATTTTAATTAAAGTTTGGCAGGTTTACACAATTCTCAACCAAATTAACATTAATAAAGGTATTTCGAAAGCCTCTGTTATCTTATTATTCAAATAAGTTACATAGACAACTTCTCTGTCCCTTTTATTGGCCCTTCAACGTAGATCCTTAGTTAAATAAAACATCGGAACACAAAGTTTGATGAGACATTTTCAAATCCTGCTCGTAAAAGAACAAGCCCATTTGAATTTAATTTAATTACGTTAGGTAAATCGCTTTGACGGTATAAAAAGAAATATTTATGCTTGACCTTTGTAGATCTAGGGCTTAATTTTAAATAGGTAACCTTACGAACAAAAAATATTACCTCGTGGCACGCGCTTTTCGTGAAAACGCTAATTTTATTACGTTACAAATTATAATACTTAAACCCACGCAACAATAAATTTAATTATACATGAATGTATAGTAGAACTCTTTAACTGAGGTAACTTATACACGGGTTAGTCATTTTTAATACAATACAAATAATGTTCCAAAATAGAGAGTTAATACGAGCAATAGACACTGTCAGCGACCGTCGCCGACAGTCGCTGGTATGGGTGGCAGTTACTAGTGGCAGTTACCATCAATGACGATAGTTCCTGTCGGCGCTTGTTGTCGGTGACCGAACTCGGTTGTCGGTCGCTTGCAATAGGCGGCAAAAGTCCCCGTCTCTCGTCGGCTACCGTCAAAATTCACTGTCGCTTGTCTTTTAATCCATAGTCGAAAGGGACAACACAACACCAAGTATTCAGGTAGCACCTATGTGATACCTAACTATGTTCTCTAATCCATCATAAAATTGTAACTTCAAAGAGAAAAACGCATACAATATTTTGCTTACAATAAATTACCCTATAAAAATAAACTTAAAAATTTTACGACTTTTTAATGCAAGTTGGATTTAGCCGTATAGTTAAATAACTGTTATTAGAGTTGTAAAATATCAATTTTAATCTTCAATCGTGCATATAAACCTAGAGGTATAAACAGTGTAGACCCACACACGGATTATTTGTGAACATAAACACACCTACTTAATCTAAATATACCGAAAAACTACATCTAATCTTGCTCACGTTTCGCTAAGTAACTATTTAGTTCCTGAGATAAGAGGGCATTGTTCGGTACCCGTTATATTTACGTTAGAGTAGAATAAATAAATCATCCGGGGCCCTTCATTCTCTTTAGGTGGAATTCATCTGTAACTCAAATAGTTAACACATGTAACTTTGAGTCAATAATTCTTTTTTATATTTTTAAATACAAAAATGTTACTTTGTTGTCGATAAACACATACATAGCTTCATAGTAATAATATCATGTATGTGTGTACAATTTAAGTGTATACAATATAGGTCTACTTTAGTGCAATATTTATTTTTTTACTAATTTGAAGTAGCAAACTAATACATACTTAGGTTATCTGACTATATAAGGTCATATTTGGTCGGTCACACATACATTACTACAAGTGAGGGCTGAGTTAAAATGTCGCTTATTCACGCCCCTGTGTTATCACACATTTCCATCCACATACACCTCCCTCCACATCCAGAACCACATCAGTCTTTACCACCTTTATACCAACTTACTATACTAATAAGTAACAAATATGTTATTTGTATTCCATTAAACAAAATACAGGAAGCCTAAGAACGTTTTCCATTGCCTTTTAAAATAACTGTAAAGGTATCAAGCGATAAATAATACTGCATCGGTAATTATGTACAATAAACGCTTCAATATAACTTAGCCGATCGCAAAAGCTATTCTGAAAACTATTTTCTACTTCCATTATTTCCCGGCTAAGATTTATAGTTCATTATTGCCATAAAGTTCTCGATTTCAAGGAATGTAGAAACTTTGCTTTCTACTGATAGTTGTGTTCGGTAAGAGACTAGGAAACAATGTCTTAATAATGATTATCACATAATGTTCAAATTACTAGTTTTAAAATATTACCGGTATCTATTGGTAATAGGCTCAATACTGGGCAATTCTCGCAAGGGAATAGCCTTGATGGCCAATTATATTAAGAGCTAGACTTGTACGCTTTGAAACTGGTATCTAGAATTCTTCGACATGTAAGTTTCCTCGCGATGTTTTCCGATACATTTAAACCATGATGACTTTGAACTCTGAAAAGTTACTTTGAAATCTGAGAGCCTTAGATACCAACACTGGCGTCTAATAAGAAAAGCTGAAAGCATTAATCATTAATTTAGTATTTTTAGGCAATATTCAAAACCAATGGACGACAACCAATATAATTTCTTATATGTTTTATTTCTATATTATACCACACTCAAGTCAAAACCAAACTCTAATCTTAGATTTCAATCTGACATCTTAAAACTTTAACAAGCTGGCAACAAAACCGTGCAACTTTTAACAATACCAAGATTGCATTATATTTCTTGAGGCATGAATATAATGAGAAAGCCCCAAATACTAGACAGCATTAGACCGCAGTCACATTCCAAAATAGAATTGATTCCGTTCTTGGTTCGGACTATTGTCGGTAAAGGACTATACCACTGTACTAGACCGTGCCATAACTGTACTAACTACTGACATATGTAAGGAAGCGTTCTTTGTAAAGGCTCAACGCCTACAAACCGTATTAGAAACAGAACGGATGTACCTTAGTTTGAATACGTTCATGGCACGATCCTATTTAATGGTCGTACGCCCTTCTGAGAATAAAATTGATTCTAACATTGTAGTAAGCTATATTCGGTAAGCGCTGCACTAAAGTGTTAGACGTTGTCTGAATAAATTTTACGAGATGGCATCTTCCTTATATAAGAAAGTCTCATTGAACCATAATAAACCCTAAGTTACTTTGCACGGAAGTGAGATAAAGGAAATTTAATTGTTGTTTATCAGAAATAAAGTGTTGATAAATAAATATTTTTAGAATCTCCTCTGGGTTTTACGTCGTTTCAGTCGTTACCGCTGTCGGCAGACCAATATAAAGTACATTGTAAAACAGTAATGTCGGTAATGACTTTGGCAGATATACTACTCATTGCATCGGTGATAGGTGTTTTAGAGATTTCATCAATTTGGCAAGTTGTTGCGTTTGATCGCAGTATCCAAAATGCGCGTTTTAACGACATCGCGTTATTCTTGCTCAATTACTGCATCTAAATCGTCGATCACTGATAATGAAGGGAACATGTATGTCGGTGCCTTAAATGGATTATTAAACGTGTTGACGTATCATACTAAACGTATCGTTTCTTGTGTACACCTAGTCGCTTTAATGAGCACGAATTCTATGATAGTAAGTACAACTTATATGTCGTTGTCTAATTATCAAAACAGGTTTATGACGAATTGTAAAAGCACAAATTTTAATACATAAAAAAAATTTAAGAATCCTACTGGAAATGAATCTTGTTTTTTCAACGTTTATTAATTGATAAAAACCACATTTTTTTTATTAATCGCCATGAGTTAGGCTTAAAACATACTATACCAATGTATACTACAAAAGTTAAAAAAATATATTCGACGAGTAACTTGTTGGCAGCGCCTTTGGTAAAAATAGGGGCGAGACTAAAGAGAGCTGTCAGAATAATTAAATTCACATATAAACATTTTGGAGATATTGATAATTTATTTGAGATTGAAATAATGAAAAATGTTTCATTTTGAGTAAAGGTTTTTTGAAATATAAAAAAGTAAAGCCATTGTGCAATTAATGTTTATATCTGATGTTCTATTTTATGTTTATCCCTGTGACAGTTTCAAGTTATCTTATTTTCCGGTCCCTTTAGACAATTCGTGTCTACTGACGTGATTGAACAGTGTCTGCGCGGGCGCCTATGTGTTGACAGCCGTTTGATTAGTGTTTGCGAGTTGTCAATACCCTGGCTTGTAATGTTACGGTATGTTAATTAGGTACGCTATTCTAATGTCACAACTAACTCAATGTTGATTGATTTTGACACGCGTTTCCGTAATTATACACGTCTCGTTATACACAAGAATGTTATCTGTCAATTTTATCTCGTTATCATTATGTTATCTTTTCCATTTTTTGTTTTTGATAGAGATACTTATTTTTGTCATTTTTGTCATTTTAACAATTTTGAAACAGAGTGAAGTTCAAGGTAAAATATTCCTTATGCTATAATTCCCGGAAAGCTCCCGTAATTCTACGTAAAATTTCGGTCTGCACCACTTCTGTCATTTAAAAAATTAGGCTACAGATACAATTTAGAGGGTACCGGATTTTATTTCGGTCGCCTACGCCCACATGCCGTCTAAAGATATTTGTCCCGGGTCCGGATGTTAGTGTTTTGTCTTTGTGTGTCTATTTTACCTTCGCCACATGAAGTCCAAATGTAAGCTTATAAGTAACAGCGCTTATTATTAAAACAAAAGACATCAAATCGAACATAAATAAAATTACGTAGTAGAATATATACGTCATAGATCATTTAAAACATTTAATTATCGCTACACAATTGAATATTTATAGTAATATAATTAATGACGCTAGTACAATGTACGCTTTGTTATACAACCGTACAACAAAGCGTTCAACCAGTCATGTCTGCCTACACTCAACAAGTTAATTCATTAATCAAACTCTAATTTGAATTAGCATATGTTGAGTGCTATTCATTTCGCAACGGTTAAGTGAAAATTCGTGCAGAGAATTTTTATGCAACTAAGTTCTCACATGTAAGCTCTGTAGTAAGTGGTATCGTCGTCATTTACAGTCCCTTGGGTAGTATTGGACCACCTCTCAGAGTAAGAAGACCATTGTCCAAATACAGAATGGTAGAATTCACATACCTTTGAGAATTTTTAGGTGTATAATTATTCCAATAATGTTTTCTTTCACCGACAAAGCGAGTGATAAATTATTGCTCATACGCACATGATTACGAAAAATCAGATAAATGCCTCACTTCCGAACCACGAACCTCCAGATTGAAAGACCAAATTTCTCACCACTAAGCTATTACTATTGTCTGTAACTTGTAATAGAGAAAGAAATGAAATGAATTTATTATAAGCCTAGAAGCCTACGGGGGCACTTACAAAATGTTATTATATTTTTTCTTAATTTATTACCGGATCGAAACACGAACATTAATGAAAAGATCGGACAAGAAACAGCGGGGTTGCGTTTTATTTGTTTTTATTACCAATCTCAAAGAATATTTTATTGCCATCTTTAGATATAGGTTTAATTTTGCAGTTTGTATATTTTTTTAATGCAATTGATTTTTAATAAGTTATAACCTAGCATACAATCCAGATAGCCGTATATTGTTTCTGCCGCCTATAGACATCTGTAGTTATCTCTAAATAGGATTGCAGTACTAAAAAAATCTAAGATACCACTATATAGACCTAAGATGTCTTATTACACCTGACTTGTTAGTATCAACAATATCACACTCTTTAAACTAGATTACGGCAGCTTTCAACACTGTTGTTATACGGCAAAAATGAGAGCGACATAGGATCGACAGTAAATCATGCATCTACTATCTTTTTTAAAGGAGAGAAATAATCTTACACAACTTAATTCTCACGAATTCAAATTCACACGCATTCAAAATTCACACGCACTTGGATGCATTGTTTCGTAATTCTGCCAATAAACTTGCAATTTCCGAATAGCAGAGTGAAATTAATAATTACAAATAGTTTGCTAAAGCCGGATAATTTTATTGAAGTACTTAATACCAACATAGAAGTAATGAATAAATTAATATATTATACAAATAACATAATCACCTGAATGAGGTATTTGAATTTTAAATTTATATAAGTACTAACGCGAATCTTTATAGAAATCCATATTTTACTAATTCATAAAGCTGAAGCGATTTACAATACAATCTTTTTAAGTATCTGCCGGGATAAAAAGTGTTTATGAATGCAATAGATCGGTTATTGCGGAAGATTGGAATTTAAAAATTGGTTAATAGGAACCGAACATCTAATTTGACTTCTGTGAAACACTATGTCTGATGGTAAGTAAGGTCTATTAAACGGTTCCTAAAAGATGTTTTTTTTAAAGGTGATAAAGCCAGTATGTTGGTATTTGTAGTGTAAAGCAATTGTGCATTTCTTTGGAACTGTGTAGATACCCACTGACTTTAATGTGAGGCGACCATCTTAGGCTTGAGGAATGGCCACGCACCTATGATCGGTTTCAAGTAGAACTTATTCTGTATGGAGTTGGTCACAGATACATTAGTAATCGTTTACCATTACGTAAAAAAAAGCTCGTTTGCTACTACAATCCTTTAAAATATATTAATATATGAACTTTTTTTTTTATACATTGGAGTAGCAAACGAGCATGCAGTCCACCTGATGGTAAGTGGCAACTGCCGCCCATGGACAT
>DWRA01000254.1:0-28813 GCA_018250295.1 Spathilepia clonius
GAGCATACTTTGAAGGTGATAAAATAAATTTGGATGAATAACCAACAGTTTGTGTATTATTGGTCTTTTCCTGGCACTTTCTTGACAGAGTACTATGTGGCATTAGAATTTATACATTTACTTTGTTCATATTAAATATAATTTGTAATATTGTATATTGCCCAAAACTCCAGCGCTCCCAGGCGTAATTTATTTCTTAAAAGATAAAACGTGGGACATTGAGTAGCGTTCGCATTTACTTTGAATGCCTGCATATAGTATATATGTGTGCTAAGTTGGGTAAACGGCCTATTTACATGTACAAGGATAATGGTGAGTAAAAAAAATAGGACTAAAAAGGTTACTTAAAATATTTGATAGCTAACTTTATGTACGAGTCGTAAAGAATCAAAGAGGGCCAATCTGCACTTTGAATTAATTGTGGCAATTAAAATAAAAAACGTATACTTATAAGGAATAATGTATCGAAACTTTTTCATTTATTTACATACACTCAGGGTTGTCGAAACAATTTACAATTCGCTTAGCCAGAGTATATAGAGAAGACCGTAGTTATTCTGTATGAAGCTGCTGATTCTTTCTGGTACTAGTTTTTTAGAATATCTAGTTAGAACATAAAATAATACCAAAACAAGACACGAAATCTTAATTTTGTTTGGTACTAATGACAGCTCTGTTGAAATCTCATGTGCAAGATTCGTGCAACCTTTTTAGTTACACGCGTAGGATAATAATCCATTATTGAATATAAGTAAAAATATAACGACTTCTATCGTGAAAAAGTGAATATATCAATAAAAACAGGATATGAGTCTGTAAGAAAATTAAATAACACCATTAAACTACGTGCCCATATAAGAGGTTCTGATTATATAATCGAATTTCATATTCACTTTTCAAAATATTGCCGAATTTGAACCCAAACCACTATTTGACGCTCAATTTTTCCGCCAAATTGTTGAATGAGAGAATTAATTAAGAAAAGTAGAATGTTTATTGTAAATTCATGATAATGTGAGCATAGGTACTAAAATCTCATTTTTGACAATAACAACAGATTGTGCGACCATTGATTTTATACGATTTATATGCCTTGAAAAACATTATTGCAAAATGATATCCAGCACTGCCAGCACATACACCCGCCGACCATACTTTTCCGCCAGACGCGTTCGTCAGTTCCCAAAAATATGTAAACTTCACATACATTTTGACGCTTGATTTTTATATACGTATATTATGTTACTCAAACTCAACACGATATTTGTTTAGCCAGACAAATCAGAAGTGCCAAACATCCCGCCTGACACAAAAGAAAATTATCCGAGCATAGACGACATATTCTACACGCTTGCATTTGTGTAAGAGTGAGATATCTACGTGTTTACGTGTGATGTTTACTGTGAAGTTATAATACACTTAACACACTTTTAAGTAAAATATGCTCCGACTTTTAACATCTTTTAACACAATGCCTAATACGCATGTAACTTCCAAAATTTTAACAGTATCCCAGTATAAGAAACCTCGTGAGAGGTCTCTATATCGAAGCGGTCTATCGCGAACCATGGACTCTAATATACTATCAATACTAGTGATTATGACATAAAATAATTTATAGACTAATGATCTGATAGGTAAACATCAATTTGCATTTTACTAAGTTTTTAAAATTAGACTAAATTTTGTCGTCGATGGACGGTCAGTACAGACGTTGGTCGTACATAGCTATTTCAATGAAAATGTATGATCAACTTCAGAGCAAAGCAAATACATAGATGTGATGCGTGATGTTAAAATAAAACCTTGCCAGAAGTTTTCCAAGCGGTAAATGGAAATTCTAAAATGCCAAAAAAAACTTGTGTTTTCCATTTCCAAAACAATATTAAAAAGTCCTTCAATTAACTAATCTACAATTATCGGGTGATCATGATATATTCTCTTTCTTTTGTTGCGTTATCACTTGCGTAAGTAGTACGCACAAATTGCTGATTTTACCAATAGATTCATTTCTCATCGTAACTGTACACATCTGACTAATTTTGCTATCAGTTTAGCTATAAACGCTTGGTCACGACCGAGTGAGGAGATCATTATAGTTAATTCGAATAGGTAACACAAAAACATTTTTAGCTTAATATTAGATCGCGGTGGAATTCGGGATTTTCGTATGTTAATGATTTCATTAAAACATTGTTTAGTTATTTCATAGTAGTTATTTGCTGGGTTTTCTTCTAAATTTATAAAACAATAATCCATTTTTAATACATTTATTTTTAAATAGCAGTACTAATAACATAGCATATTCACGTGAATCTATCGTCATCGCAAACACAAATCACTTAAGGGATCTTACCCTAACTAGAATTTTCAAAAGCTTTGATTTTCTCTTTATTTCATCTTTAGATAATATAGATATTTAAAATTAACATACTAAAATTTGATAAAAATTCCAGGCAGTCTAAGTGTAATTTTGAGTTATCTGTTACTTAGCTACCAGAGCGTGCCAATACGCACGATTCGGAACGGTACCGTATATCTGCTTTTATGCACATGAGCAGATGCGATCTTTTATAAAAATCCTATCCGTTTGTAATATACTATACACTTCGGAGCAAAAAATAATTGAAATTCAAGTTACAACATTCTCTCCACACAAGTTGTGTTCGATATTATCAAATAATAATAATCCTTCAACAACTGCGTCTGGTCAATGGCTCCAAAGCATATATATATAAAAAAAATGTCGAAAAAACATATCAGACAGCTGCTTATATTTTCAACGAAAGAATACAGCCAATATTAAAAATGAGCTGAGTGAGTGGCACTAATATCGGACCGACCGCCGTGCAATTTGTCGCTAACCGTGATAGAATTCGTATACGGGCTGCGCACCACCATAGCATCGACGCCTCTAAAAAAGTAAGAACAAAACGAAGACTGGCTATTTTGGATAAAAAATATTCATTACTAGCTGGAAAGGAAAGTGGAGCTGAATCTATCCCCTTCAAAACGGTGCCTATTAAATTCCGTTACGACTAATTTTCGCTGAGATATAGAACTTATATCAAAGCGGAAAATTGAGATGAGTGAACCCATACTTTTGAGCGGAAGTGTACATATGCCATAATTTTTATTCTCTGAACTTTTTGGTCAATCATAGTTTAAAAAAATGCCTTAGTATTAGCAGTGTAGCATAGTGTAGCTTTCTGATTGTGAAAGAATTTTCATGATCGGATCAGTATTTCCGAAGATTAGCCCTTATAAACAAACAAAGTTACAAACTTTACCTCTTTATAATATTAGTTTAGATGAAGATACGGAAGGCACAATTTATCGTGCATGCACGGTCAACTAGGTAAACATAAGTCAGTTTTTTCACGATTATCGTTACAAAAACCTTTAAAAGCGTTTTTCTCGAAATTATTTTGGACGGCTTTTTGATAAATTTCTCCGAAACAATTGAACCGATACTCATCAAAATTTTACAATATATTCTTTATGCTAATAACTATAGTGCAGGGCATACGATTTGTTAGATGTTGAGTGGAACAGATTTTTTTCTCGAATAAAGAGAATACTGTACTGTTTCGTTGGTTTTATAAAAATGGTTTAGAAAAATCGTATGATATGCACTTTAGCTACTGAATCTAAAACCATTTCTTTTATTTTTTTTAGATCATCTATTTCAGAGATTGTAGCAAAAGCGTACTCCCCCGGATGCCCCGCCCCCTATTTTACTGTGTAAAAATGTAAAAAAATGCATTTATTTTAAGTCAATAAAACATTATTTTCATGTCAGCTAAATACTTTTTATAAAATAATAAATGCATTGAGCAATATTATTAAATAATGGTTTAAAACATTTATTAAACGGTTTGTTAGTGGTGCATCACCCAATAATAATATTAATAGCCATAATAAGATAGCCTTCAAAGTTAAAATTATGAACCTTAAAAAAGTTGGCACCACACTTTAGAAATATTTAGGTCGTTCCAGGTTCCACTTGGTTCCAAAACAGCAAATAAAACTACTAGAGAAAATTAAAAACTATTTTGGGACACTGCACTTCAAGACATCATTATTCTGGCGGCTGTTTTGTCATGTTCTAGGTTCGTTCTGTGTTGTCCCAAAACAGCGTGTTCACAAAAATATATTTTTCACAAATTTCGCGAAAAATAGGTTATGAGCTAGCATCGCATTTTAGAGTTATCGCGATTATAATGGTTTTTTCAGGATGAGTTAAGTGTGTTTCAAAAAATTACATTCAGAAAAAAAAATTGAAATTTTAAGAAAATTGATTAGTCATCTTGTATGTAACTTTTAAAAATAGCTAGATTATTGGTTGTTCAAAGAGGCCCTGAGCTTGTCCTAGACCGTTTAAGTGAGTTTTACGTTGTTCCAATTTTTCCCTAAGCTTTACAGAAAATTTATTATTTGGCTACCCACCTCAATTTCGAGAAATCGCTATTACGTGGAATGCTCAGAGTTGCCCTAACTTATTTCTGGATTTTTCGAAGCTTTATATAACACTCTATATAACATAGCTTTATAATATTCTAACCAATACTCTCCACTACATTCTTGCATATTCGTAACAGTTTTCTCAATGTCGTCGTTTGGTAGAAAATTTTCGTTTTGTGAAAAAAAAAAAGGACAGAAATTTTGGCCAAACCGCCAGTTTCTACCTATCGTCTAACGTTCTAGCCAACATTTGCTGCGTAACGTAAAACTAATCAGTAATTACTTTACCATTATTTAATAATTACTTAAAGATGGAAAAGTATGTGTAAGTAATTACGTTATTGCAAAATATACATAGATATTCATAGATAGGCAGGTAGGTACTTCAGGTCTAGGTATTTTATAGTATATTGTTTATAACATCTCTATTCTTTAGCATGCAACCCACGTGATGGTAAGTGGTGACTAGCGCCTATAACCATCTTTAACTAACATTTTCATTCCTAAGTGTAAGTTTACCAAATATCTTTCGCGCCAATGTTGTTATCTTATGTTTTAACAGTCTGCGTAGTGAAGCTTAAAATAAATAAAAGAAAATTGTATTTTTTTCCAAATGATATAAATTGACGAGATTGTGCACGGAATTAGGTTAAACACTAAGAAACGTATAAAAGGTATAAATCTGATATATATCAGCGTTACCACGGTACTTATATAAAAAACATACAAATGTTTTATATATAATGTGTTTTTTTTATTTAATAACCGGAATGAGTGGTAAGATTTTCATAGGTGATGTAATAATTAGTAACAATTTTTATTTTAGTTTAAATAATCCACATATTACTAAAAGTGTAGAAACTAAATTTAGAAATAAGCTATCCTCTCGAGATTATCACTAAGAGACAAGTGACTCTGAGTTGAGTTGCATCTGTGTTAAAGCCTGATGCATAATAATAATCAACAGTGTCACTTTTTACTGATTTCCTCATTTTATACTGTTTAATTAATTCACAAATCATAATAGTCACTTACTAAGTCACCATTATGAATTTATGGAAAAGTTTATTTTTAAAATAAACGACTAAACTATGACTCCCTTGACAACAATTTTTAATAGATAATCATAATCATTTTTATTTTATAGAGTTATGAATTAGAGCGTTAATATGACAGAATAACGAAAGTTCCACATTTATCTCGGAATTCCTAAGAAATTAATCGTTAGCAGAATTAAGGACAGAAAATCTCTATATCGTACTTCTTTATCAGGGCATATATTATTCTTAAGATCGTGACTATGCAGTGATAGGTACCAAGACCGACACTCTACAGAATCAATCCGAACGCTTAGGATATATTTGCACCCGATATCATGTCCAGTATAAAAACCAAAAGCAAGACAACGCCTAGAATCAAGTTTGTTTTTATGTTTAGAACCAAACTGATCTTTGAAACCGATATAAAATTTTTGAATACCTGTTTGCTTTTAGTGAACACAGATATTTGTATTATTATACATAGATAGCAATACATTTCCATACATTTGCATATATATTTTACTTTATCCAAGTATAATTGGTTTCCATTTAGCTTCGCCGCCTCTACTCATGGGATTTTTAAATGACGTTGATGTTGTTACCTGACGTGGAAAAATTAACCTGAGAGGCATTTTATAACATAGCTTAAGCTGGATTCAGCACTCATCCACCTAATACTGGGGCACTCTGACATCAGTATTATAGAACAGAGAATCGATTAAACATACATTGCTGCAACAACGACTCAAAGCAGGCGACATGTTCATCATATCAGTAAGGAAACTCTTTATAACATCCTGTTTTATACAATTGATATTTATACAGTTGATGCTGTCGACGTCGAACCAAGAAAGTGTCATTGTGCAGTTATACATAAAAACTATTGTAAAGGAATACACTCTGGAATCCGCAAGTACGTATATCTCAAAATAAAATTCGTTTGTCAATATCCGTGTGTTTGTAAAATTTGGGAGTACAAATATGACATTTTGACTGTTACATAAAAATAAAACTATTTGATGCCACTTACGATGGCAACTTCATGTCTAAAAATCATAAAACATTTTGGATCCTTTTTACGACAGGTTGAACTACAACATATTTTTACCAGTTTGATTAAATATACTTCACGAAATTGGCCTTAATAGAATCAAATTGTAAAATTAGAAAAGAAATAGAGCAAATATTCTTAACAATTTTGTCTTAGAATTTTCTCAAACAAATTGCATGTTTGCATGTCGGTATCAAAAACCAACTACCCGAGAGAAATCGATAGGTTTGACAGCAAGTAGCTGTGTGTGATGCTGCTAAAGTCACACACACACAGCACACAGTGAAGACTGCGCTTATAGTATCAATGCAAAAGATCTATATGTATAGTTGTTACTTATCCTCATTTTAAGTCAGCGTCGTGATACTCAATAACGAAAACCTTCAACGTGACATTCTAAGAATTTGCCAGAGACCTGAAACAGCAGTCTGAAACGATTCGCGGTCATCCCAGAACAGAGATATAAAGGTCCAGTTTTAAATGAACAAAATCTATGTTATTTATATGTTAATACGTAAAGCAAAAACAGACCTCCTGTTTAAACACATGGCGCGCACGAAGAGCTGTCAGAATTAGCATAATTAAACTTCATATCAAAGTGGGATAGAAAGATAAAATTTACGTATAATTTATGTGTTATAAATATTTATTAAATAAAATAAAGTAATACATTAATTATTTACGTTTGTACCGAGATATAACGCATAATGTATGTCAAATTTCATAATTTTTGCTATCTTTCGTATTTTTTATATAACTCGAAAAATAATGCTGAAACGATAAATACATTTTACAATTATGTACCTTATTAAAAATCTCTATAGGATAAAATAAAGTCTTACTTCAATGGAAACAGTTATTAACCGGGAGGGTTTTTATACGAATGTATATCAATTTTGAACGTGGTGATTGAACTAAGATGGTTTTACATGACTTACGCTGGTTAAACTTTAAGAGATACAGTAAAGCAAATCTAGACAATTGTAGATCTCAAAAACCCCTTTAGAATAGTCCGCAACAGAGTTTCTATCCAAACAAATTTATGCACTGTAGGTTATTAAAAACCATAGCTTATTTGCGAACCTGTTTTCTTGAGAAGGTTTTACAATTTATTCAGGTTTATTCAGGCAAATTGACAGAAACATGACGATTAGAATTGATTGAAATAAAATAATTTACAAGCTAGACGCATTAAGCTGGTAGCTCAGTTCACCACTAGCCGTACGAAGCGCGGACGGGCTGCTAGTAAAATATACTCTATTAAAGTTTATGTGACAATTCAGTGAATCTCAATTTTGTGTTTTATTGGATTTCATTTTGGTCGAACTTCGACCACTTTGACGGGAGATTAGTGTGTACACAATAGGCTAAGGGGTTCCTCAGACGGCCTGCACGTTTGCAGTTGATGTGTAAACTGCGTGCGGTCGGGTATGGACTACCCTTACGTTACGACCTTAACTGCACGCATTTGGCTGTAGTTGTGTGGCGTTGACGTCTGCTATCGATCATAAACTGCGCGCAGTTCGGATAATCGATGCAAGCATAGTAAAAAATAAATTCGCATATAATCGATGCAACCATAGTCAAAACTAAATTGATACACGAATCATCAAAAAATTTTTTAAAGACGCTTTCTACACGCACACCCCCATACTAGGATTCCCTCGTCGTGGTTAAAAGCAGCATACAATATTCTTAAGTAGTTGAAACACAGTTTATTCAGTTTATTATAATTTCGGGTAAATTACGAAATAACTGCCTTCCGTATAGAAACTTGACAATAATGTATGTCCACGTTGACACCATCTCTATAAGCAACTTGATAGAGATAGAAAAAATAGTAATTTTCATCCGGTTTTAGTGTGTAATTGAACTACTTGGCATTGACGAGTATAAAAAATAACAACGAAGGTAGAACGTGGAGTGTAAACAATGAATAATTCTGCACATCTTTACAAGAGGACCTAATTTTAATATTATCATATTTTAATAAATAAATATGTTATTATTAATGACACACTACTTAATATAACTGGTAAGATATCTGTTCTCGCTCAGTATATGTATCCTATAATATGTTCCTTTTCTATTTGACGAATTTTGCTGATTTACTTATACAGGTTGTCCCGTAAGTATCACGACAAACTTGAGGGGTATATATATAACTTAGAAGCTGACCTCTCAGATAACAAAAAATTACCTTAGTAAAAGCGTCACTGTTTTAGAGATATCGATTGTAATTTAACTTTTTAAAAATTCGTCCCATTTATTCTCTTATCCGTAACTGCAGGTACATAAAAGGTGAACACTATATTTTTTCTGGAAAATACTAACAGATAGTTGATCTATCATATTCAAATGCAATTTATTTAACATACATTTAGGAAACATAAAAAATGCGACTATTTTAAGATTTTATAATTTTCTAATATTTATTCCTCAACTTTAACTACTTTCGGTGAAAAAAAAATATACTGAGCTATAATTACACATTACGTAAAAAACTTGTCTATTTAACAGAGATTTCAGAAATGTATTACACATAACATGTCGAAGTGACAAAAAAAAGTTACGGCTGTTTTTGTAAATAAGGGACTGCGACGTAATAAAATGTGACTATCAGGTTTTAATTTAAATAGCTCTTCTTGCAGGACGTGCTAAACAGTACAAATAAACATTATTACCCGATTCCGACATATTTTTGATAGTCCAGACTCAATCTTTTTATCATAATGGATTGCTTAATACATTTTTGTCTTACCATGTACCAATCAGAAGGTGGTGAGAAAAATGTCTCTCTTCAGTCAGTATAAAATACATCTCTGAAAGATGTCTAAGTAAAATTCTACCTCCTATTTTGGATTTAAAAGGATTTTTACCAATAATTCGTGAAGAGTTCTACTATTCCCCTCCTGGTGCTTACATCAGATCCTCGTAACCCACACCAACCTATTAGAATCATCATAACGAGTCACGTAAGCTTAAACTCGAGTGTTTTTTAACAAAAGCTACTGAAGACCTCCATCATCCACTTTCTGACTCCATCATCAGACCTTCGTTCTCCAACTAAAATCTATTGGACTCGTTAAGACTATTTATATTAGCCCAAACTCGTGGGATTTACTAGTAGACATTGAAAAGTTTCACCACCCTTCACCTGACCCTTTTATCAGATCAGCTCCAAGATACCAATTATTATATTACTATCCAAACTACGTAAACACGCAAAGATTCATTTCGATACGTCTATTAGAAGTAGGTTACAATTGATTTTAAAAAATTTGCTTACATTTTTCGTTAGTTTCCTATCTATGTATGTATATAAAAATCAATTGCTGTTCGTTAGTCTCGCTAAAACTCGAGAACGGCTGGACCGATTTGGTTAATTTTGGTTTTAAATTAATCGTGGAAGTCCAGGGAAAGTATAAAAGGTGAATAAACATGAAAAATGCAAGGAATGTACTAAAAACTATATATGTTTTCCCGTACAAACAGTTTCTACGTCTGTCAAATAGGTGGCGTTCAGAATATAATTATTCAATTTTGGACACATTGTTTAATTCTAAGGCGACACGAAGTTCGCCGGGGCAGCTAGTTTTGTTATATTTATAACGTATGTACTTAGGTAATCATGTGTTTTTGTACTATTTAGCACGTCTTGGGTCAGTAAGGAGTACAATTTAAATTAAAACCCGATAATCACATAGCACGTGGCAGTCACTTATTTGCAAAAACGCCTTAGCTTTTTTTGTCTCTTCAAAATCTTATGTTTGATACATTTATGACATCTCTGTTAAGTAGACCAAGTTTTTACGTAATGTGTAGTTGTAGATCAGTATATTTTTACTGAATGAGTAAATATTAGAAAATTATAAAATCTAAAAATAGTCCCTATTTTATCATGTTTCCTTAATGTATGTTAACTAAATTTCATTTGAATATAATTACGGGACAATCTGTATATAAGTGCCAATCTTAGTACTCAGGAATAGCAACACATGTCCCATAGGTGGCAACGAGCACTTTCCATTAGATGAACCGCATGCTTTTTTGTCACTTCAGTCTTATTAAAAAAAACACGTTGTTTTGAAGAAACGTTGTAAGTGTGAAACAACCCGATTTGCATTAGTTTTTTATGATCGTCACAATATTATAATAAACCCATTTTGACGTTTCTTCTCAATATACATCGACGTGTCAACTTTGTACGTCTTGCAGAGTGGGATTATTTTAGACCATGAAATTAAATGCGAAGAAGACAAATTAATGTAATAAAATGCAAATCTATCGAATGAGAAGAGAAGAGAGAGAAACTTTATGAACCAACGAAATTTAACCAATATTCTGATATTCGAAAATTTATATTACAGGTGTACAGTATTTATTACCTTTGAACGTAAAATGTTCATTTATAAATTTCCGATTACAAATTCATACTACAATAAATTTCATCAATTCATTTAATTACCTTCTAAAAGTTAATTTCATAAAGATGTTTGTTTTTTTTTCCTACAATGAGTTATCTTTAAAAATTGTTTACGTAATACCTATTCATTATTATCCAACCACGCTGCGGTGGTTTAGGGAAAATTACATATTCCTGTTACAATGACCATCACAATTGTCCGATCTAATCCCTATCGATGACTTTTGAGATACATTGTACACGTTTATAGCAGCCTTTTAATAAATTAATGGATTTTTAACTAGGTATATACATATTTAATCCGACATCTGGAAAGTCGACTTTTTGATATTATATCGGTGTCGATTGTTTTGTAGCAATTTTAGTAGTCGTAAACCAGGAAAATAGAATAAATAATTTGCAAAACAATAATTGAAAGATCGTTTTTTAAGACTCTTATCCCTATAGTATTTTTTTTAACTACGTTGGCTTACATTTATAAATTTGTCCTACGATACCAGGAAACTACGCTGGATATATTACTGTTCTAAAACGGGTAAGCCCCGGACTATTAAATTACGATATTTACATAAACAAGCATGTGTATTTAACACTAGGTAACTGAAGCCTATAAATATGCGTACAGCGCTACAATAGTTCTCGCTGATTGACTCAAACAATAGCCTTTGGCTGACATTCATGTAGTTGTGTACCGAAAACATATCACATTCAATTTTACAATCAAATTTACCCCTTAAAGTTTGTATAGGTATGTTCGTAATTGTGAATGTGATAGTAAATTACAGTAAAAGTTACTTATTCGCGGGGTATACATTCCGTAAATATTCCGCGAATACAGAAGCCGCGAATATGGAATAGTAATTAGTATAAAAACATAGGAAATACGTTCAAAGGTTGCAAAATAAAAGCAATATGTATCTTAACATAAAAGTCATTTTTTTATGAATTAGCAATTATCGTCAATGTTAGGCAAAAGTTTAAATAATCAAGTGATTTTTTCTTGTTTCGCTACTTTTAAAAGATTTCTCAATTAAGATTAATATTCAGACGTAGCAGTCAAAATTAACATTTTATAAATAAAAATCCTTTCCATAGATGGATCAATTTTCATAAAATAATCAGAGTTTATTAGCCATTCTTAAGCCTTCCCTTAAATTGTCTAAATTGAAGGTCATGTT
Organism: Spathilepia clonius; assembly: GCA_018250295.1. Classification (NCBI taxonomy): domain Eukaryota; kingdom Metazoa; phylum Arthropoda; class Insecta; order Lepidoptera; family Hesperiidae; genus Spathilepia; species Spathilepia clonius. The sequence continues at coordinate 12,160 of DWRA01000254.1, forward strand.
ATCAATGGCCTGCGAAGTCTCTTTACCAGTGCATTGCGGAGTTAACATTTCCTCCAAGTCGGTTTCGGTTAAATCTTCTTGCGAATCAAGCAACTCCTGTTTAAATGGATGTTAACAAAAGATACCGAATCTTCCTGCGTTTACTGATTGTATCCGCGAATAAGAGATTTTTTGCCGAGAATAAAGGAACTATAATGTACTTTTTTCACCCGTGAATATGAATGAAAACATGTATAAGGAAACCGTCAAATAAGAAGCTTTTATAGAATATGGAATTAAAGATAACACCTAGACATCTATTATTTTGTTCATTAAAAAACTCAATAAAACTGCTTCTTATAAAAAATATTGGCTATTATCTATAATTCTTTCGTAGTTTTAGTGGTTGAATAAATAGTTAAGTCTTAAATCATACACCACCAACTGTTACTTCGACTCAGGTCCTAACAGAGAAGTCTTATAAACAAGAATGATTTTGAAACTAAATAAGATGTTGCCACATATGAGCATTATTTAAAACATTCTTTTTATTTTCATCAGGTACTATAAAGAAAACTCCTATTTATACAACATTTACTTCATATTAATGATACTTGTGAAATGTAAAGTTTTAAAGACGATTGTGTGCGTTATGTTTCGAGTGATATTAGGAAACCCGAGCGACATTACAACTGATAAATAATTCTTGATAGAACAACCTGCGCCGACTATTTCAGACGTCAGATCACGTCTCTGATAAAGGAACAATTGAGATAAATATGTACACGTCTGCCTTGACGCTGGAGACATTATATATTTTTTGTTAAAAGGATAATAATTATACATCGTGTGAGTTCAGTGTACAATTCAACAAAGCCTGTAACGTTTTAGATATTTTAATAAATCATTACTAAAACTTGTAATTTCAAATGAAATCTAATCTCAAAATTTATAACGATAATGACGAACTTATTCTCACGTATCATAATAATAATCACAATAAAGAGACATTATGGGTAATAACACATATTATATGAATATATCAAATACATATTTGTTAAAAAATATTTAACTGTACATAAATGACTTTAAATCAATTTTAGATACTTTTGTGCGAATACGTACAATTTTATTTTTATTGACGATTCTGTGTTATGTTGTTATTTATAGACTTCAAGAAAGATTTAATTTCAATAATCTAATTGTATCTTTTTTCTGGTTTTTAGAGGTGAAGGTACATAACATTTCTGTAATTGACCATATTATTATAAAGATGTGGAATGATTATTGTTGGAAGAATTATTATTATTATTCTATTATTGTTAAAATAATTATATTAAATAATAGAAAACATGTTCACTATGAACGAACGCGTTTATAATATAGAATGTACGTACAACATGCCAATACAATATGCACTAGGCAACTTGCAAATAGCGGCAAAATGCTATAATCTTATTTCAGCTTATGTAACCGAGTTGTTTCGGCAAGAGGAGACATTACAGCCCAATTTAATATAAAAACCGAACAGCAGAAACTACTGCGTGGTATGTTGCTTGACCAGTGTCGTAGATAAAACATGAAAAGTAAAACGAAAGTATCCACACGTTAAGGTAGTTCTTAACTATGACAATAACTCATATATAAACCAAAGAAAAATTTAGTAAATAATTTTTGTAATTTCAAACGCAATCCCGATACATTCCGAAAATTGCATCCATCGGTACTTTTTTATTTTTTTAATTTAAGAACAAACTATGTTACATAATACTTTTCGGGTATATAAAGTTGGTCTCACGATCTTAGACAGCGGGACCTGTATTCAACGAGGCTATTGAAGTGACTCTGAAAAGACGAGCCAATGCAACGACTTAACGACTCTCTCAACTCGAGTCTCCAACGACGATCCAATGAACAATGAAATAATATAGATTTGAATAAGGTTCCTTGACAAATAATGCATTAATTAACGCATGCTTTTAAAACAGCAAACAGAGCATAAACAATGTAAGTTTATTTTTTGTTACAATATAGAAACTTTCTGTATAATATAGATATTGATATGTATTTTAGTTTTAGTGTCCATTATTAAAATGAAAAACATGTTACAGATTTATCAAACGTTCGATTTAAAACTTGATAACATTTCAGATATGTACGTCTATATCAACTGGCAAAAACAGGTTGATAATATTAACAGCTTATCACTTTAGAGTAGGTCACAGATAAGATAAATAAGTAGGTATTTCATTTGTTTTTTTTTGTAACTTAATCAACGACAGTGTAATAATATAAATCATATTCCGCTTCACATTGTCATAGTATGTCTAGTTAATACCTACTTTGTATAAATATATATTTGATATGCACAATACTGTAACAAAATAATATATGATGAAATGTATGAATAGTGAACACTTAATTTGCGTTAAGCCTCACTCACTGCACAACATTAAATTTAGATTTTGGTCAACCATAAACTATGTCACACATGTTTTGGGCAATGGTGTTTTACAAAATATGACAAGGTATTATATTATAATGGGTGCTGGAGTCATAACTCTGAAGGCCCACCAAAGGATAAATTGACTTTAAAATGAGGATTCAAGAAAGGACCGCACAAGTGTAACATCTAATAATAAGTCGGAGAGAGGCCCTGAAACTAAAAAGAAATATGTGTCGTCATTTATGTAAAACACCTAACATAAAGGTATGAATGTTATGTCATCTAATATACAATAACAAATTAAATTTAGATGTAGCAAGCAATTACTGTTTTATCATACCTATCGTAGTTTATACTTTCCATTTAAGTAAACAACAAGAGTAATAACGGTATGGAAGTGAACTTTATTTTTTTCATTATTGCAATTTAAGACTTGTCTTGAATTGTTAACACATAGCCGTCCCACATTAGCGACAAGGCTTCTTAAGTAGCGTCATAGTAAATTATAATAAAAAACTAACAATTTAAACTTTTAAAAACAATATTTTTTTGTAAACCTAAATATTCAATTTAAATTTGTCTTTAAAATACACCTACTATTTTTTTTCTAATCATTAATAAATTACCTATACTAACAAGGTTCCATAATAACTTTCGAGAGTTTTAGTACAACTTTTAAGTATTACAGGTATATTAGTACAATAATGTTGTAAAAACGAATGTAAAACAATTTACATTGTACTAAAGTAACATTTTACCTCAAAGTGCCTATGTATAAACGTAAAAATGTGTGTGGATCGAGAAGAAGCGTAATATCAAAAACTCAATACACAACAATCCATTAGGGAGACGTAATAGTCTTTTCGTCCCCTCCCACTGTGAAAACGGGTAAATCATGATGAAGTAATAATAAATTTACTAAGTTACGTGCTCTATTTTCATACAACTTACCCTAAATTATTTACCATTTAACAGTGAGGAAAATTACAGTAAGAAAAGAGTTTTCCATAATGTTTTCAAAAGTGAAATGTACAAATCCCTTTTATTCAATACCCTATTTGTTTTGAGAAAAGATCACGCCTAACAGTAGATAACAAGCTGATATTAAATAGCGTTACTAATGCTCTTTTAAATCTGAAACAGTACATTGATAATAGTATATAACAAATCGAATATTTCATACGTGTGTGAATTAAAACATAACATTTTGTAAAAGCTACTAAGTTGTACATATATCAAAACACGCCAAATAAGGGAATGAAAACAGAGCCTATTCAACTTACTAGACCTGACATATATGTGTAAATTTGTTAAAAGCATACCAAATAATGTGAAACCATTATGAAAACCGCGTAAGAACGTGATATATTATTGTTTTATTGTAAGCGTAAACATGTTAATATATTATTATCTACTTATTCCTATTACATGTAGTAATAGAGAAATGCATTATTCAGATTATAGACGTACCATCGAATGTTACTAATATATTAAATAAATTCATAGACTTAACAACGACAAAACATATTTATGTGATTAATTCTTAACGTCCTAACTAAATTTTAACGTTCGACAAAAATACCTCATGGCGAAACAATATCATAATTAATGTAAAATATTGAATAATATGCTCTTTTATTGCCATAATGAACACTTCCATTTCAATAACTATTTTTTTAGTAAAGCAAAAGGATAACTTTTGCAATATTAATTTAGACTCCATGTTATGAACTTTGTGTATTCCTAGCGTCAAAATAATCACCATTCATTGTTTTAATACGACGTTAGACAGATAAACATGTAACGGGCTTAAATGACTTTATAGAAAATCAATATCCACTGAGCGTGGGCGGACGTAACGAAGTAGACCTTGGTTGAAACTATCGTTATTATATTTTGGAGGCGTTGTGATCTGTAGCAACATTAAGCATACAATCACAAGCTTGTGACATATGCATACAAATATTCAAATTATTAAACTCGTTAAAACGTAAATATAACTGATAGATATAGACCAAACGGCCAATTCAAAGTTATTATGTAAATGAAAAACACACAATTACTTGCAACATCCAAGAGAGGACAGATAGTGTTAAGACGATTGTTACAACATTTGCACAAAAATAACGTTAATAACAAGGTGCATATAAAACGAAGTTGGGACCGCCGCCAGCCACAGTGATCGTAACCGGTATATGATCGCCGTTGTCTTATTCAGAATTCACTGCACTCTATCACAATGCACGTATTGAACAAGCACTAAACACAATTTGTCACTTCACTTATGTCACTGTTCCGGTCGAATTTCCCACTGCAATCCAAGTAAATCACTGCAATCCATTAGGGATGCTCGCAGGTTCACTGTCATGGCGGCGGCGGCACCGATACTGTTGTGCGAGGACTAATGACGGACATGCTTCAACTAGTTACTATTTTTGAATTCCAATTATCACAGCGTAACAAGCATAAAGCGAATTTTATTGTGGGCAGTTTAATTGGTTCTTGATTAAACATTATAATTTCAGTAAGAAAGAACCACGAAAAACAATGAGCGACAGTTACCGTCATTAGGCACGTCGCAGCGTAATACACATATGGCTATCTGCATGTATTATAATTTTTAAGAAATCAGGTATGTATAGTGTCAGGCTTTAGTCTAAAAAAAACAATTATCGCCGTAAATACGAGTTATCATACGCGAATTTATACAAAAACCCACATTTTATAAAATCGTGAAATTAAAAAATATCCTAAAATAAAATCATATCACAAATTCAATTAACACAATTAATGCATAACAATATTGTATTACTAATTTATTTTTATATTATTTAACATTAATAATTTTATCTAATTATAAAATAACATGTTGTACACATTGTGATAAAACGACGGATATATTAATAAACGTGAGCTGCTCAAATATATTAAATAATCTATGCTATCTTTAACACGACTCTGTTTACATAATTATATAATATTTACGATAACTTACAACTTTGTCATCTGAGTGTATGAAAAACGGTAGTGTGAAACTATTATTAGGTAATAGAAGGTTAAGCGCTTATAATACCTGCAGATAGCAATTGTAGCCGTACAAAAACATTACTTACGAGAGATGGTAGCGCGAAGCAGTGACAGGAGCGGGTGTAGAGTTCACGGAGGATGAAGAACCTGAGTAACCCGAGCCGGCAGGTGACGAGCCGGCCGAGGGCGCACCCGCGGCCGATGGTATCGCAGCTGGCTCGTAATACTCGGTGGTGAGAGTACGTTCGTCCAGCACGTGCTCCACGTTATGTGCCTTTGATGCAGACTTGATGTCCATAAAAGCAACCGTCGCACAAACACCGGTAGTCGTGCTTCCACTCGCACCCACACTTGCGTTTTCCATGCGACCCAATAACTTGACATTCTGGACTCGGCCATAGCTGAAAGAAGAGAAACTTATGAGAAAAGGAAAGAGCCTTAATCGTCCATTGTTGAAACAATCAAAGGTGGTGAACTATAAACAAACAAATTAGTAAACACAATTTAGAACAAATGACGTAGAGTAAACCCTAAAATGTAAGGTTGAGACCGTATTTTGCCAAACGCCTAAGACGCAAGTATTCACAATCAAAGACATAATACTGATTAGCAATTTGATTAAAATGGGATTTTGTAATAAAACCCTGAAACTAAAATAACTTATAAAAATAATAATATGTAAAATTAGAGTATATTTTTTAATTTTAATGCGAACCTAGCATGTTAAATAAAAAAATGTCAAAAAAATGTAAACTAGATTTAACCGGTATATCAAAAACACCTCGAAATTATAGTTTCATATGTATAACCATATACAATACCAAACCCATCCAATCGCCAGCTATATAGGGATACACACAGACAAATATAAAAAATGTTGTGTTTAGTGAATCGTAAAATATTTTCTTACGAAATTAAAATAACGAACAAACAGTTCACCTGCGGAACGCGAACATTTATAATCAACACAAAGTAGGATTGAAGTACTACTTGTGTTCGACCACAAACGCGTTACTATGCCTGAGGGCTAATAGTCAATATGTGTCATATTAAGTGTAGAAATACAACGCTAAATCCTGAACTCTTTGTACAAATACATAGCAGAGCATGGCATTACAGTCGTACCTCCAGTCGACCCCCGAAGTACCACTTTGACATATACTACATACCTCATATATGCACTCAAATGCTAACACGTTTTGTAACCCCATACATACCACATATATACTTTATAACATCGATGTTTATCTAAGAAAGGAGTGTAAGAAAAGTTTATAGTGTTAGACAGTAAAATTTGTGTTACTTCACACCTCCTGTTTGAATTTAAATAACCGTTGTTCTTGTTCAAATTCTGGTAAAAATTTCTTAAGTCTGTGCTTTTAAGTTACTTTGGTTTAGATCCATTAAAACTATACTAGTGTAATTGCGTTTAAACGTTTTTCGAGGCAACTTATCTCATAAAAAAAGATAGGATAAAACTTAAAACGATGCCGCACCCATTTATATAGACAGCGTTAAGCTATTACTACACCTTTCTGGATCTAATGACCAACTGTTTTCTGAGATCTGGTTATGGTTCTTTGTTTTTAATATTAACTGAAAACGGTTAGTCTACGTAATACGCAACAAAAAATACAATATAATATCATTGACATCAACGCGGTATTTACACGTGGCATTATTTTATGGTTACGTACTCAAATATTTACGAGTTTATTTTAAAGCATCCGATGACTGTCTGTCTACCTACCACAGGGCTTTTTACTTATAGCCGGTATGACAACAAAGATATCAGTATTTACTGCATGTACGTCTGTACTTGCTATGATAAATATTAAAAATGAAAACATAGTTGTTACCGAACTCTTATTGTACGAATTCGACCCTGACTCCACCATTTTTTTAAATGACTATCCCGTACCTACCCCTAACATCGCGAATAAATGCTCATACTGTTGTAATCCACACAATTTTAAATTTGTTGTCTACGTCTTTGTATATTATTCTCTAAAAAAGTCTACTTTTTTCTTACTAAATACAATAATTTTATTTAACGACCACGAATATTATTACTATCGATTTCTATTGATAATTATGAATGCTGCTCTAGTTTCACCTTGCATAAAGACGATAAAGATATAAGGGGAGATTTCAATCGTGAAAACCTTGTGTGTTGTGTGTAAACCTTGTGTGTATAAAATTCAGCGTTATTATTTTGATCAAACCACAAAAGCATTAAGAACCGTTTCAGCAATATTTAAAAAGTTTTTTACATGTACATAATAATAGGTACAATATACCCATAAGATCATACACGCGCGAAATCAAAACGTGCATTGATATGAAAGTTTACTTATCTATCCTGTGACTGATATCAGATTGAATTAAATGCGGTTGACTAAGTAGACCACTTTCAAGAAAATACTTGTGCTAGATATGGTTTGTCTATTAATTTTCCTCCTGCTACCGTTTAAATGGTATATTGAAATCAAACTTCGTAACATTTCAGTTAACACCCACGCGAGGACGACTATCCTTCAACAGCAACGAAACAATGAAAATAAAATAAAATTTCTAAATGTAGTATGTCATAATTATCATTACTATTCCGTGATAGGGTTATGATTACTATTATCATTTAGGTATATTTAGCCGAAATTGTCAAGTATATTTAGTTGTACATTTATGAACTTGCACTGAGATCTCATAAAATATTGCTGCACGTGATAAATCAGTAGTTTTACATACAGTAAAGAAAGATATATAACCGCTTTCACATCATACGGGAGTTCGAAAATCATATCTCTTTATGGTGCTAGCCTAATCTAGAGGTTGTGTCGGCATAGACGTGATATGATTTCTCTATATCGCTGAAAAGATGACCGTCCAAATCGGAAACGATAAGTTTTGTTTTCACTAGCACTGAGAATTAAGACAGGAAGATATGTAATTTCATCGAAACTATAACGAGGTTAATTAAGGACGTCATTAAAACGCTTAAGAGGAAGGAACAGGGCATCAATGGCGAGTACAATTCTCACCTCCGATTTGCCGACGTATCATCATCATAGCGGTGTCCTGGAGTAATGCTGGACAATCTGAATGATGCATCACGACGTGTCGGTCTCGGCATGAACCTGGACAAGACAAAAGTCATGTTCAATGATCATGTCATGCCGGGACCTATTGCCGTCAAGATATAATTATTATAATTAAGTATAATAGCTAGGAGATAGAAGAAGAGTAGCAAAGGACAGAGGGTTATATGCAGTGCAGTGAATTGATGCGATGATGATACGTACTACATTATTTAAACGTTCAACGTTCCGATTATATAAATAATTATGATTTTTATCAAACATACTACACTCGAGGTCTTTGGACGTTAATGACTGAAACATAAAATATTGTGGCACTTTCAGGATACACGTCATTGTGGCACATAATTGACAAAATTGGCTTGAAGTTATGATTAACCAACTAGGTAGCTTAAAACAGCAAATTTAATTGCTAATCAATCAAATCATTTTAAAATTATTAATATATTAATGTATATATTATTGTATATGTATATACATTTAAAAAAATATGTCCACTAAAGTTCATATATCTATATATATAACCAAGTAAATAATATTTACAGTGCAGTTTAATAAAAAAAATAGGACGAAATACATCAAAAAAGCAAAAACAAATATACTAACGCCTACTACACCGATACACACATGTCCACATACAATCATGCTATTTCTGGCAATTTGTGCATGCATTAAATATAGCTTCATCTGCCTTTGGTAACCAGTAGTGCCAACGCCGAGTGCTGTAGGACTATCAAACCATATATAGCTGACTGCAATGTTTTAATTGCTCATGAACGTTTAAAACTCCTAAATTAATTACGTAAGTTATGTTAGTGACGTACCGGATATCCGTATCCGCGGATATCTGGGAGAGAAAGAAAATCTATATATATCCGTATCCTTCACTTTTGGGAGATCTCTAACGGATCTGTTTTAATAATAAAATATTGTAGTCCGCACTTTTAACAATAAATGTGCGGACTACAATGAAAAACTTTTAAACACCATATAAATTTGTTTCATTTCTTATATTTGCTAATTTAAAACAATTTATTGCAGTGAGTTACCGATAAAGTAAGGTAAAGCAAGGTTTCAAGGTCACACTCATCGATCCGCACTATTTATATCTAGATATTGTTCGTGTCCGACACGACCAGTGGAAAAACAAAATCATCGATCTCAGTTGACTAACGATGCATTTATTTAAATACAGGCTACAGACATCGTTCTCGTCGGACACTATGGTCCGTGTGCTATCACTTGGTACGAGTGACATTTGTCAATATGACACGGCTAGTGAAGTATATGAATAACATTGAACAATAATGGATGTCGATAAATATTTGTAGACAAATATTCTAACGAGAGAAATAAAATAACAAGCATTTATTTGTTATAATATGGATGAGTAATATATAAAAAATAAATATATCATTAACAATTTCCATATATCATCATTTTAGCTGTAATAAATATCAAATTGCATTTCATATTTTCTTAAAATACATGCAAATATTGAAAATAGGACATTCATTTACAATACACAGGGGTGATTTTCATATATTAAATTATACATTTTTAACCATTAAAATTATCATTACTAACTATTGAGGCTGACAGGCATGTTACTGTAGGCTTCGGCAGCCACCATTTTGTTAACTTGTGTACCTACGATAGTTTAACCATTATAGCATTCTGCCGTTTTTGATTACTTAATTTAAAAGTATTGATACATTTATCGCGGCATTGAGTTGTATTACTTTTTATGATTCATATGTATCTTTATAAGCAAAACGTGTAGTTTTATTGTAAAGGATACTTTTATAGCAAAAATACTTTTGCATAGTTTGCATAAATTACGAAAAGACCTCTTTTGTAATTAAAAGTAAAGAATATAATGTTTACGAACATAAATATTTGGTTATGATTTTTTCTTTAAATAAGGAACAATTATTTGACCGCAGCAACCTTAAAAGGTAAATAGGAACGACTCGCCAAATGTCATCGGCACCAAGTAATAGCGCACGAACTATACATACAACGTTCTATATAATGTGTATGGACGTATTCCATATGTATCTGTCAAAATATTCACGACACGTCCATTCAATGTCTATAACTCTAAATGGGGCCTAAACACAGCTTCATATCCGTATTCGTGTATCTAGACCGTAATAGTCTGTTTTCGTATCAATATAAAAAACGTATACCCGCGAGTATACATTTGATACGATCCAGCAAATCACTGAATATAATATGACTATTGATATTTCATGGTTCAATCAAAGTTTGCAGGATAACTATGTACTTTATATTGTACTAACAGACAGTATCATTATACATTTCTTTCTACAAAATGACACACAAAATATGTTTTATTTTTTGATTACAGAAAATTCATTAAGCCAATAAACATCACTTATTTCGAAATTATGTTTTGAAATTTTAGACTTTCCTGGCAACTTTTTCTGTGTTTTTGCCTTGTGAATGCAATGCATGTAATGAATAACAAAATTGATAACCGTCACCAGTTCACTGCTATTATTTGTAATATCGTACGTACCTACAAGTGTATCGTATATTGCTATATTGCTTATTGCTGAACAATATGCTATAAATACTTAATTTACATAACTACTGAGTAAAAAAAATGTAAAGCATCTTTATTAAGAAAGTCAAATACCTCTTACATCATTTTTTACCCGATTACTTTATTACTTTAAAATAGACTTTTTGTTGTTTTTTTTATTATGTTATTATATATGTTATATTAATATGGTAATTTCAATATGAACTACTATAGCGTTCCCGTCTGTTGACGTATTGTCAACGCAATTCTGCCAACTTACAAAGCCTAAATTGGTCACACAAGTCACAAGGAAAACGTAAACTTCAGACTCTTGCCACAAGTTACAAGCAAAATCTGGTGAAATGAAAACTAGTGGGCCATAGGTACTCTCCTCTGTAGTAGCTGTAAACCCAAATGTAATGTTTTTTTAATTATAAATGTATATAGAAAAAAGTCATCACTTGGTAAAAGTAGCTTTCTCTGGATAAGTTTATCAAAGTGTCCCAAACCTTAGAATTCACCTGGAAACGATGGCGACGTTATACTATACTTAGTTACAATGAAAGAAATTAGGAAACATGTCTTTGCCCAGTGTTCAATAGTTAATGAAAATAAGTTTGCAATAAACGTGCATATTAAGTGCCTCATAAAATCTTGGGTTTAATTATAAAAAAAATTAGTCATCTTCCCGATGTGTGTCGACTAGAGCAAACTTTGAGAAATCCCTAAAAATGACAACTCTTCAAAAAATGTAAGGCAAAAATTGTAACGTGTAATTTGTAGGGGGAAAATGATAATATACCAACATTTAAAATACTCGTTATTTGTTTCTTTATTATGTTTAGAAGTTCCTAAAATTCATTTAAAAAATAATAATAATATTTCTACATAACTAAAAATGTATATTAAAATCGGCCTATATATGTATTTTATTTAATAAATTACGAAATTGATGTAATAAGATATAATTATAGTCAGGTTATGTTTCTAAATACATAAATTTTGTTTTCAAAAATCATAATGCAAGATTTTTAATATTATAGCAAGTTTAAACACGAATGCGTACCTAAATGTGGTCGATTTAATCGGCGAGGACATTAAAACGAACTAATGAAATGACGTGTGTATAAAATATTTTAATATGCAGACACATTTTACATCGTTTGGGTGATATTTTAAAGTAACAAAACAGACATGACTTCAAGCGAACACGTTCCGGGCGCGCCCGCCGCGCCGTGCCGCCAGGGCAGCATGCGTCGTCATGACGCGGCGAAACTACAAAAAATGCGATGTTGCCGCTCTGACTGCGGTATCGAACAACATGCGCTGTTGCCGCTCCGTAACTTCGCTTTACCTACTAGTTATATCTTTTCATTACAATGGTCGCTCGCTCGACTAAATGAAGCCCTTTGAAATGTTTAACGTTTATAAAAAGTTGAAGCACATAGTAATAGAATACAACCACTGCATTACGAACGTTGAAATTAAGTTTCAATAAAAGTACTGAATATGAATTTATTCAATGATATTGATTTAATATTGGTAAATACATATATAATACAAGAAGTGTACCTTGACATAATGGGGCATTCCCTGGGCTTAATAAATGTATGTACTGAGATAATCTACTATTGTAATTAAACATCACACGAAATACAAACAATGTTTTCGAAAACTCAATCGGTGTATAAAATAATACGTGAGACGAGTGATAACGAGAAACTTAGCAACGGCACCAAAGAATGATTAAATCGGTCGATGTCTAGTGCGACGTTGCCAAGTTTACTCTTACAACATGGCCGCGCCCGCCGTGCTCGTTTCCGTGTGAAACCAACTAAACTGCGTCTGTGTGTATAGCATGAGTACTGGCTGGCAGTGGTGCGAGTGGTGCGACGACGACGGCGCGAAGCGAACCGAACAGCAGGCAGGATGCAAAGAAAGAGAGGCGGGAGGGGTGAAAGATACCGGCTCGATGACGTCAGTCTACTTTCTGAATGTAGTTATTCACTTGTTATGCTTGCTAGCTACAAATGAATAAATTTTAGTCAACCTATTTGCCTGCCTTATTGTTTTATATTTTTTGCATTATTTGATTATACTGTAGATACAGAAAACTCGTTACTGTTTACAGTTTTGAAATATTAGTCTAAAATAACTTATTCAACCTATTCATACCTAGACTACTTAAATATATATTATTTGTACGCGAAAATTGTAAATCCTGCGATCTTTATTTTTATTTTGTAATACCGGGATATTGCTTGAAACAACAGAAAAGTTGAATATTACAAATGATACACATTTAAAGCTGTACATAATCCATGGCGTTTCTAATTGTGTACATTGCTTAGTTACGCCCCTCATTGATAATAAAATTTTAAGATAATAGCGTAAACGGTAACGGTAGCGCAACGGTAGAGATATATGACTTGGTTGCTAACAAAACGAAAACGCTTTTATTGTGTGCTTAACTAAATAAGACATAATTACCTGTCTTACTTATCTTATAAATAACTATTGTTAGTCGTCGTCGCAGTCTCTCGTATATCTGAGTGATGACTAATTTTAAAACATAATCTAAAAAATCATTAACATAAGTATTTTTACACAGATGTAATAAATTTATAATAGCAGATATTAAAATGACTATGGCCATGATTTCAGAATTATCGCCTTTTCTAAATTCGTATCCATATTTGCATCATACAAAACGGACAAGGTCTTTGTAAGGAATGACATTACGGTAGACGTTACGTATTTTAACACAAAATCAAACATTTAGTGTTCGATAAAATGAGGCGAGATCTGCTTTACTAATATCACAGAGTATTTACATATTTTATGCAGTACTATGCACTAAAACAATTATTTGTAAATTAAAGTGGCTTCAAAGAGTACACGACCTAAATGCGTTTGTCGCCTTAACAATAAATTTGAAGAATACTTTTCAAATACTTAAAACATAAAAACTTTTTACCTTGTATCACTCTATAATATGACCCATTTTTCATTCAACCAATATATAAATAGTAGTGACCAACGACGAATTTTCAGTGTCTATTTCGACCAAAAAGGGGATTTCGGCCACAAATCGGCCGCACCTTTAGGCTACTCAACTGCAGTATACGTTCTTTAACTCTCGGGTTACGTTCGACTATACTCGGACGTTTGTATCAAAGATGTTTCTTGCCCACTTTTGACCTTCAGTATGCCGCCGACCAGTTTGTTTATATATTGTTATAAAAACAATGTTTATTATTTAATTTGTTATACATTTTATTATATTAAATAAAAAAAACACAAATTGAAATACTCTAAATTTCCGGGAATTGTGTACATTATTATAATTCATGGGCCGAAAGTAGGATAGAAACTGAGGGTTCGGTTTAGGCTAAGACGAACCAATGAAGCACAATTTTCTTTTTGTTTCTCAAACGATTTTCTTTTTTACTTTGTTTAATAGTTCTCGATGAGCTTTAGTATTGTCAATAAAAACTTCGTAAGGCAAGGTTCTGTGAGTCCGAAAAACGCATTTTGGACTAGTGCTGCCGTTGGTTTGGTTTTTACTTTAATACCTTATCGAGTTCCTAATGAAAACTTCTCCTCCACCAACCCAGCCACACCAGAGCAGTGTGGTGAAGTATAAATATCACTAGACTCCTCATAAATCAGTTGTCCGGGAAAGACCTACACGGAACAATAATAGGCTCCAGGAAAACTTATTTTAACGAAACCTATAATGAATAAAGTAATGGTTCAAATGTTATATCTTGTCGAATTTGTTCACAAGTATAAGAGCAGTAATCACGTGGGGCACATATTTATTTTCTTACAGAGGTAGGGGGTAATGCGGCGCCTATGAGTCGAATTGTATGAAACGGGACGGCATGCGGGGGCGAGGGGATAGGGGTTCAATCCGGTCGGGTCGGTCGAGCCAGCCAGCGGCGGCCCGGGTTGCCTGCGCAGGTCGATAGAGCGAGGGCTGTGGGTGGGGCCGAGCATACTGCACGGGGTGGTACCCTCACTGTCACCACGCAAAGGTTGCATAATAATGTTACAACACTGAACATACAAAGGAACAAACCGTTCGTTATATTATAGATCGTTAAAGATTATTAAATATATAGGTGTAGCTGTATATAATTTTGTCAATATAAGTACCTATCTATCTGCCTTCTATAATATGTTCTTCTGTTAGATGAACAAATTTTAATCGTCCTGATGAGTCCTGAAAAGTGTTGAATAATATATTTGAAAAGGGGCCTACTTACCCTTTTCAAATATATTATTCAACACTTTGCCCAATAATTACCGATATATAGAATTGTAAAAGATCTTGCAAATCTTTAATTGATATCTTTAATGTCATTTCTTTTTCTTTAATCATCATTCATTTTAGAAATAACAGGTTGTTTACTATATTAATTACTGCATTTTTTAAGTTTGATGCCATAAATACTATGTTAATACGACGAACGCGGGGCTCATTTAAGGGGAAAGGGGAGGGGGTCGCATTCCAACCAGGTGTTTAGAGTTAAGTCGACCTAGTTACACAAGTATCTATTTTTAATAACAGTGCATGTACCGCATTTAACTCATATATGTAAATGATGACTGTTTGTATCTTATTAGTATTTTTAAATGATTAAAAGATATACCCAACAATATAACGACCACATTGGTTTTAGCCAATTAAATTATATACAAATATAATTAATCTATAATGTGACTTTGAAGTATCTACTTATAGTGTTATTCCATGTCAAATAAAATAAGTGGATACTAAATGTCATGTCTTTAGGTAGAAGCCGAGTGAGGCCGTTATTATGACACAAAAAGGCGTGGACTAACTGGTTTTCAATAAAATCGTCCGTGGAACAAAAGACAACGTACGTCTACCCACAGCGGTTCGAGTCGTGAGTCGCATCTAAATAACACCCGATGTTCTGGCATCCCGACATTTAAGACACAAAATATCAAACTACTTGTTTAATGCCAAACTCAAGTTGAATTGGCGTTAACCTGGTAACTTTTAAAAGTATTTCAAGTCTTAATACGATGACGATAATTTGAAATTTCTGTATAATAAAGGAATTTTACTTGAGATTCATTCGATCGATAAAAATAGGTATTGTATGCAAGCGTTGCTCGCGGCCTAAGTAGCGAAGTACTAACATAAAATTTAAACCGTTAAATCACACACTCATACACGTCATAAAACTTACGTTATTAAGCGACTACGACAAAATTGAAGTTATAAACTAAACACGCACACAATAAAATAGATAACATTTGATTAAACTGTTTATCTTACGGGGACTGAAATATAAAAAACCGGGAAAGTGCTAGTCGGATTCGCAGGCTAAGTGTTCCGTAGCATTATCATTAAATTAAATAATAAATAAAGCTGAAAAGTCTTCAACATAAGTTTGTTTTTCATAGTGTTTGTATGAATTACAAAGTTATATTATTCGGTTTTGAAAAAGGGCTATATCTCAAAAACTGTCAACTGTATCTTGTCGGAACCAATTTTTGTTGAAAGTTTTCCTTGAC
>DWRA01000255.1:0-28779 GCA_018250295.1 Spathilepia clonius
GAAATTATGAGATCATCTTTATACCTTTTAACTGTGCTTTTAAAATAAACACATTACTTCATCTCAAGTCCGGTTTATGAGGCGCATTCCGGGTGGAAAGGCATCATATTCTAACGCAAAGCCAGCTAGTCCATGTTCTTCAATTAAATTAATTAGAAACGACTGTAATACGCTCTTAAAATGTTCCTTCAATGGTCTTGTAATTGAATTCCTGCGTACGTCTAAGAGTAGGTACTAATTTAATGCCTTTATGTCATGCCGCTAGTCCTTTATTATTAACTAAAACTTCGTTAATGTTTGTTGAGAGAATAATTTCTTTTCGTGTCTATTTGTACCCGCATGTACTTTATCCTTATAAATTGATATTAAAAACATTCTGTTATTCTTTGACATCGAAAAAACTGATCATTTAAAATATATAACATTAAATGATAATTTAATGCTAGATCTGGTATTATCTGTATTCTACACTAACTCCTTAAACAACTAAATAATTCTATAAAAGACCTAAAGATTATTGATTCACACTTTACCATATAAACGTGCATAAAAAGTATTGAAGAGTACAAATAGAATTAAACTCCAATAGCGCAAACACTATTTGTGCCCATCCTCAATATATCTATAGAAGGTAAAAAAGTTAACGTGAGTGTCGTTGACGCGTCCAGGAACATCGAACGCGTTGGAGCCGGGATCGTATGACAGCAGTGGAAGGACCGCGGTCCGAACCTCATCAAATATTAATGACTAACTGAAAGCCTCCATGGATGGACTTGGACGTTTACCTCGTCTGTCTAGCATTGGCAGACGAATTTACTAGGCGCATGATAAATGAACCACGCCCGTTTCAATTATGCTGGATTACCACAAAAGTTCGATCGGCGTTGAAAGCTTTGCTTTTGTGAACTAGCGAATGAATGAATATAGGCACGGAATGACTAAAAATGGCATCATTGAATTGAAGTACACTGTTAACTAAAACATTTTGAATTTTCAGTGGTTAAAGGGCAATGGAACTACTCTTAACATTAAAGCAACAAGTTGGTTTCCATAGACGTTAAATGTTTAAGTAGCTCATCTTCAGTTTATTATGCTACTCTGAATTGATCTTAATTACGTTTGCTTCCTTTTTCCTCGTTAGAGAATTATCCAGTCTGAATAAAAAACCTTTGAAATGTGACCTGTCCAAACTGATCGTTATACCTGTAGAAGACGCAAATAAAATATGTTAATATTATGTAAATGGGCGCAGTGATTAGCAGCGACGATTGCTTGGCCACAAATCTAAATTAGTGACTGATATGTCTCATTAATTTTCGGAAATTTTGCGTAAACAATGATTTCTGACATTACTTCTTAGGTAGGTATGTGGGATTTTTTCAATGTCATTGAACTTATAACCACTGCTTTAGAATGGATTTTTAAGTTTCAAATCATCAACTACTCAATATCTATCAAATTACGCTATAGTAATTTAAAGCAACAAATGTTGGTAATTTTATTTGAAAAATGTTATAGTTTAAAGTACTTTAGGCAAGTACATAATACATATATTTTTTTAATTAATGATAATATTAATATATTTGATCAATTAACTTAGATGGTATAAGAAATACTAATAAGTCATAGATCCTATTTAGAACTAAAAATATCGAAGCTGTTAACGTGATGGTTAGCCAAAGATTGGAAAACATTAGGAAAATATTACACTTAGATACAGTATTTTTCAGATAGTAGATACTTACATTGAAATTAAGTGAAGATAAAACAAACACAAACTTTAACAGTCAGAATTAATATGCATATTAAAAATTTATTTAACTTCTGTTTAAATGATCCCAATGAAGGTTCTCAGTAATGTTTTCAAAGGTATGAAGTCTAAACCGCATTTGAAGATTTGTAGGTATTTTCCAAAAGGAAAAATAAGAATAATAACCGTGATTTTGTGAATGTATTCAAAACTTATTAACAACGAGATCCCATATATTGAAACAGATCCACACAACATAATAATATCTCATAAGTCCACACTGAACACTGATCCGTTCCCCTCTCTTTGCTAAACACTTTTCATTTGACAGATTGGTCTAAATTACTAGGAGCTTTTTTATTTAATTTAAGGGTAATAGATTGCAGGAGTGACGTTAAGGAGTGTTTACTCTGTCGTCCTACTACGGTCTCGTTCTGAGTAGTTTTTATTGGAACTTCTGTTGACTCAAGCAGTCAAGCGCGCCCCGTTGCTCACCCTCTCTGTATACAACGACATAATATCGCTTATATTTGAGTTGATTCACCCCTGAATTGTATCTTTTCTTTACGATGTTATTGTATAAATTTTCTTCTCGCCAATATTGAAGGGTTACCCTTTCGATTGATCTTCCCCATTAGCTTTAGCGCCGTCACCGTTAGTGCCTACTCACGTTACTAATTTATTGTTAAGCTTGTGACTCTGAAGTGTATACAAAATAACATTAGGTTAAGTCTAACGCGGTGTCACCATATAAATATACCTAATTTATGAATGTAAATTTCTACAACCAGATTTAAGGTGTCGATGGATCTCAATCATTGTCAACCAAATCTGGTCCTAAATTAGCTACACGCCTCTTTATTTATCACACATACTCATGTCTCAGATATCTTCGGGCCATTCATCTCTTACGTCATTTATATCAATAAAGACATCAGATTATGCAGTAATAACAACTCAATCAAAGCACTTTATAAAGTGTAATTAATAAAATAAAACATTATTAACAACAACATATCGCGTTATATCAGTGTACTTAATTTTATTTTTGTTTGGTAACTTTACAATCTACACCTTTATAAAACTTTAATTTGTTCGTTCTAGCATCACTCTAAAGTATCGATTAATGTTGATGTATATTAAAGTTACTAACTAGATTTAAATACATTGCATCTGTATTTGTCAAAAAGAGACAAGCTTTAATATGTCCTCTGATAAAATAGCTACTAGTGGTCACCCATCCAACTCCCGACCTCGCCTGAACTATGTAGATCTGTTGAAATACATACAAGCCTCGGGGCGTCTGTAAATTAATGTATTCAAAGCTAAGTTTAATCCTGTTACTAGTAATTATTAGTTTGAAACGCATAAACATGTACGAGAATCTAATACTCGCGTTCCATGTTCCACTAATGAATACGGAACAGTATACAATTTTGTTAAGTGATGCAAGTGCCCAGAACCTGTTTAAAAATAGTGACTTAACAGACAACCTACTAAACTACGATCAATCAATTATTCAATAATGGACAAGTATATTTACAAATACAATTTGTTTTCATCAATTTCATCATTAATATTCTACTTATTATGTCTATCTATTTAGGTATCAGTATGAATGTGTTTATATTATAAATTATTTTTTGTCTGTCTGTACAGTTAATCGTTGCTTAGAAGTCCGTAATATTTGTTTTCATGATAACATAAAATTTCCTTTGGTCTGTTTGCTTGTCTATTTGTCCTGAACTATGCAGACTTAACAGCGAATGGGTAGACTTTATGGGCAATCCGACTTAGTACTTATAAATAGCAACCATGACCAACCTCATATACTACAATGTTATTTGGGGTTGATTGCAGATATCTATGACCGCAATGACCACTTACCATAAGGCGGATTGCATGCGCGTCCGCTACTTCGATTTCTTAAAAAAACGCTATATACTGTATTTTTAATCCGAGAGTGGAACGAGGGTAATAAAACCAGACTTACTCATATTTTAGGCTCTCAACAGAAATGCTACTATTAGTATGAGAAATCGTTGTTTTTCGTTCTTTATTAATGCAATCTACACAATATTTTCAACCAAGATCAAAGTTTGACAGTTTTTGCCAAAACACGACTCGCCGATGCTTTATAAGATGCGTCTTCTAGGACCTTATTAAATAATATATTAAATTTATTATTGAAGTAAAGAAATCGTATGACATATAGTCAACCAGCTTCCTACATAGTTATGGATGGACGAACTTCCTCTACGTTACATTTCCTAATACGTATATACGCATATACGTATATACGTAAATTTACCTATCGTCCATCAAGCGATTGTATATATCATTGTACAAACGTAGTAAAACATCAGCTACACCACTATATACTTAATAACAATAGACATTACGACTATAGTTGCATCCAACACATTGATAAGCGCTATTATAAACCCACTATTGAGTACGTTTTCGAGTAAATAGCATGTTTTGGTTCTACAAACTTTAGGCATACAATTATCAACGTTGAGCGCTTGTATTAAGTTACAAATTCCATAGCGCGTGTAATGTTTTGAGTCGTTTTATCAGCGAGGGGCGTGTTATCATGGCGATTGACAACAGAATCAGAGATACCTAAATATCGTTGTAACGTGCCATAATGACGGCGTATCAACTATCGTTGAATATTACTAATTACGGGTTCGCACGCAACAGATAGCGCTATGTTGGTGATGTAGCTAATATTGATATTCGCGGCATGTTGCTTTCATGTTAATCTCCAATATCATATAGCACATTAGCCTTTATAAAATAACGCTTTTAGTGCTCGACATACATAAATAGCCTTTCTCTAGAACTCCTTGTATCGTTGGTGCTATCGACAAAGGCGTAAATCCACAAAATAAATTTTAATTTTTTTGAAATTTAGTTTTTATTTTATTTTAGAAGACTGCCTGGCCCGGATGCCAACCCAGAAGTCTAATACCGTTCGTCGTCGCCGTGTCAGTAATACTAGCATTATTTGATGATTTTTGTTTTTGGTATAGTCGAATTGATATTGGTGTCGTCATTAAGTGGCGGCCCGCTTTGTGCTCAGGTGCGAACGATTTGCACCACTGAGCGCCGCGCTCCAATTTCAACGCGCCTTATGTTACCGGCTCAGTATTAACCATTGTGGAACTCCAATGCCTTCGTCTTGGAAATATATTCTTAACCTGTTTAATGTTAGTGGCTATAGACACCTGTCAATAATACTAGTAGAACAGGATGTCTAGTAATAATAATAATATGACGCTTTCTACACTCACAGCCCCACACTAGGATTCCCTGTGTCGTAGGTGTCATGGACATACACAAATGCAAGTACACAAACACGTAGACTCAGAACTGCCTGGCCGGGGATCGAATCTGGAACCCACAGCGCGTTCTACTGGTATGGCGACCGCTCCGCCACGCGGGTCGTCATAGTCTTGTCGTCTAGTCATTTAAGATGATTACAGGTATCACTGCTTATGAGGAATCAGTTTGAAAGTATATTCCATCTCTACATTTTAAACCAATAGACGAAAATCCTAAACAGGTATGGCAGTAGTCTTCGCCGTACCTATTTCAGATTAAGATTCCCGCGGATAGCGACATGCACTGACTTACAAAGAGAGCTCTCTTATATTAACTTAAATATAACTGTTAATGTACTATTATTTAAATTAAACACAATTTTAGGTTTCATTTAGCACAATGAAATTTTAACACAGTTACTATCATTCTATAAAATAAATTTATTATATTGTATATGTTCATATTACATGAAATAAATTAAAAAATAAATGATAATTACTATTATTTACATTTATTTACATATAGGTACTTACCATTTATAATAAACTTGCGTATTATTTAAATTTCATTGGTAGTAGAACCAGTATGGTTCGACCGGCAAGGTTCCACCATCATACTTAATTCTAGTTTAAAACAATTCTTAGATTGCAGTGAAACGAAAACGACAAACCTTCCTCAATTAAATCATTTAAAAAAAACATATATTTTGTTGTTACATTATTTAAACAGAAAATAAAAATGTGGTGGTTGTGGCAACTGGTAAATTATTTTTTAGTTTGCGATCAAACTTTTTTATAACGTCGCTAGCTAGATGGGTACTAGATAATACTAAAGTACTAATAATGTTATACTACACTATTTTGGGCAGTTAATAACGAATAGCATTTTCTGTCAGGCATACTCAGTTTTAGTGCGAGGAAGTAAGGATAAATTTGGTTTATGCTCTTGATCGACGTCGATCGATTAGTGTGGTAGCTTTCGTTGCTGAACGAGTGCCGGCCGATGAAACTAGTATTGACGATCAATATTTAACCGTCCGACCATAAAAACCGTCGTAGAAATCAAGGAAGAAAGTCGAGAACAATCCACGTCGACTGATTCATTATATTGTAGACCGATAGCATCGATCGATTAGTGTGGTAACAACTGAATATCAACGTTGAACGACCGATTTTACCGTCGATCGATGACAACGATCGATCAAATGGTGTATGAGCACCTTAGACTCTCCAAAGTATGTTCCAAAAATCTGTTTCAATTAATTCACGTGTCATAGTACCATAATATCTGTAACACGTGAATTAATAATTGTGCTTGGACATAATATATAATTATCTTAGTCATGCAAGTCTAATCAATTACTCCTTTATAGACAATAGAGTTTATATAACATAACAACAGTCTCTAAAACGATTTAGTTCATGTAATGAGCTAAGCTTGTGCATTTCTTATCAGTATATTTATAATTATATGCCTAATTAGGTGTAATTAGGAATAATAACTCATTACCACAGAATATTTTACGGTTTATTAGTCAATTACCCTAAGGTCTTTAAAAATCCTGATAGCAATCACAATTCGATTTTGTTGGATATCAATTATTTTCACTTGAAATATAGTGAAAATATAAAAAATAATATACCTACCTGCTTATAATTTACCAAAAATGATAATAATTTTAACCAACAATACTCACTCTTCGTCAGTAGTTATTACAATTCAAGTATAATTATGTTTATGTATAATATTGCCAATATACCAGTAATGATTTACTTATAAAGTTATCTGTATATGTACGTGTAAGTGTTTATTAAAGTATATGATAAAATACGACGTTTTTAATTGCCTCTTATTGAAAGGGCCCCTTTCTGTACTAGTGAGTAATAGTCGGGCAGAGAACTAAATGAAAATAAAAGAAATACATTGTTTGGAAAATAAGATATCTTAGAATAGATAGTCAAAGAGACCAAAAAATAACTACGGCTTTGAAATCATTTATTGTAGAAAACAGTTCTATAGGGATAATTAGTTTACAAACGTTTTGTAAAATAGTCAATAATTTACAAGAACATTCTATTAAATAAGATTGAGTTAAAATTCGCTATCTACCTGAGAACACTAAAAATTTAGTAGTAACTGTAAATCTATTTGAAAATAAACTCACGTCTAATTTAAATACATACTAAATTCAGTGCACCGAAATCAAGTATTAGAAGTAGAGAACCGTACACAGAAGGTCATGTCGATGGACCTGAAGAAGCCAGTAGAAGGCTGCTGAATTTAGTAGATACAAGTAATCTGTAATAAATTAAGGAGGCCTATATCTAATCAAGAATTTAAGGGCTCTTCTGTTAGATTCAGATATTATTATTATGGAAGATGCAAACGAGCTTGCAGTCCACCTGACGGTAAATGACTTCTACAAATGCGCATCTGTAATGAACTCCCCGATATGACTGGAGTCTTACCCGAAGGCGGTCACAAATGCGTTGCTGCACTTGGAGACTAAGTTGGAACGCTTGTAATAAGTATGTCTCCCTTACCGCACCTTTCAAACAGGAATACAGCAGCGCCTAACACTGTGCTGTAATAAGCAGGAACTGGTGTGACGGTGGTGTCTCTAGAAACGAACTAAAAAGAGTTCCACCTTGGTTAATACCATTATAGTTTGTAACTTAACGTTGTACTGAGTATACAATTACTTATAATAATGCTAGATGATAAGTAAGTTGAGATTAATGTGCTCTTCAGCAGGACAGTAAAATGTCGTACACTCGTCCGTCTCTTTGAAGGCGATTCGTTTTGATTAAAGAAAACAAGTTGGTGCACTCAAACGAAGCATTAGTGGTTGAAGTGGGGTCGTCTGTGTGCACAGTAACTCATGCTATTATTTCTGAGTCAACCTTGCCCCAATATTTGATCAAATCTTTTGACGGACCTCTTCCCATACCTTTAATCTTTTGCCGCCAACAAACACGTTATACCGATAAATAGTATTGTATGGATAAATTTGTATTTGCCGTGTTAAGTAGGCCGCTCGAGCGCTGAAGGACTTTTGGATTAACCGAGTCATATTAAAGCGCATTTACAGCAATGTTATTGAATGGAGAATATGTAATCTTTTTCATTTTAAATATTTTACGAAAATCTCTAAGTTTTCAATTCTTTTGATTTTCTTTTATTGAAGTTGAAAACCTTTTTTCTTTTTTTTTGTTGTTTACTTAGGGGAAACTTTCAAAAGGTTCACGCAGGACCAACACATGGTTACGTGGGATTTTTACCTAACAAAACCTCCCCGGTGGCCATCCTCAGCGCTACGTGGAGGATTTTGGGATATCCAACGAAACACAAATGGAATTCTATAAGTGCGCCCCATACTTATCAGGGTCTGCTCTGATAACCATTTACGTTCACCACATATGATATGCGGCCATACATAATGTTGTCTTTCCAGGGATTACTGCATGAGCGGTTCGAGTTCCTAGTCTTGTCGATCTTATTGCCAGAAGCTCCCTTTTAGTCACCCCTTACGACAAGCAGGGGATACCGTAGCTCCATTTAGATCCCAAGAATGAAGAGACAAAACTCACACGCCTCCAAAAACTTTTTAATACTCTCTTATTTTTAAACTCTCGGGCGTGAGGGTTACCTTTACGATATTTTCTTTGACTGTTTATTTCGAGATAATAGCCATCAAATTTCTTTAACGTTCTTGTGGCTTGAATATTTGACACAGATCGGCTAGAACTACCTTAATCCATAAATGAACGTTGGAACAAAGTTTTAGTATATGCTCCAGGCCTCCCTCAGTTGCAAAGATAAAGCCGTATCTATCAGTAAAAGATATTGTGCCAGCAATCTGTAGTAAGTTCAAGAAGATTTTCTACGCGGTATTATCAAAGAATTGACCATAAATTAAATAAGAGCTACCTAAAACATCTTTCACCAGACCACTAAGATAGAAGATGACACGAAGATGCATATCTTTTCTTGATTTATGACGAATAATTATTCGCGGTGACTGTTGATTAAGACGTTAATCAATCTGACAAGTTGAACCGTGTCGCAATCCAATACGGGATTAATTTAAACTAACCACAAATACGATATAGAGTAGAACGCGAGACAAGTTATTGAAATTGCTACCAAATAATTTTAGGTGCAACTTTTTAGTTGTTCTGGTCTAATTCATAAAATTTAAGTCTGTTAGTAATTTTACTATAGTTCAATACAAAGAGTTCCATAAAAGAAAATCTCCTATAAGTATTGAACATATGGTAAGTCATGTCAAAGGAATAAAGAATCGCTGTTTCATATTGAAATATCAATTCATACAGAAGATAATTAACTGATCAATGAATATTACTAAGATTTTTTATGATATAGGAGTAGCAAACCAGCGTGCGATACACCTGATGATAAGTGGGTACTACCGCCCTTGAACAGCTAAGCAGATAAGATTAGGTTCCTACCGAAGGTCGGCCCCAAGGATGTCTTCGTTACCAAACCTTTTAAATTTGAACATACCAGTGCTTAACACTACTGTTCATACCCAGAAAATGGTGACGGTGGTGCCTCCGGAGTCGAACCACGAAGAGTTCTACCACTAAAAAAATTCACCTTGACCGATCACCTATTACTAATAATATGCGTAATACGTATTCTATCAACTTTGTGGTTTGCCTACAATCTACTTAAGCAGGGCTACATACCAACCTATTTTATAATTTTAAGCACAATGTTACCACGTACAATAACTGTTTATACAGTGTGTTTTAGTTTAAATGAAGAACATATTCTAGCTGATAATATTTAATTCTTGCATATGATTAAAATAATATAACAAGAAAACATCGGCCAAGTGTGAGTCGGACTCGCAGGCGCAGGGTTCCGTAGCATTATCATTAAATAATAAATAAAGTTGAATAGTTTATCAACTACCAAAATAAGTTTGTTTTTCATAGTGTTTGTATGAATTGCAAACTTATGTTATTCGGTTTTTGAAAAAGTGCTATATCTCAATAACCGTATCGTGTTCAAACCAATTTTCATTGAAAGTTTTCCTTGACATCTACAACATATGTTTTTTTGAGTTTCAGTTCCATGTATGTATGTATGTATTTTTATTTTGTACGTAATTCGGAAAGCGGTTTACAGAATACACTTACCTATCAAGTTTCAACTCTGTAGTCCTACTAGTTTCCGTATAAAGTGGCTGTGACATACGGACTGTTTGACAGACAGACATGACGAATCTATAAGGGTTCCGATTTTTTGCCATTTGGCAACAGAACCCTAAAAACGCAATGAAAATGTCGCAAAATTACTGAATTTGTAAGTACTGGCTTGAAAGCCTGCTCCCACGTATGAACACCATAGCGTTAGCGAACTGCTTTTTCAATCATATTTGTTTTTAGCAAGATTAACTTACTATACCTTAATATTAGGTTTAGAGTATATTCACTATTCGCTCATAACGTATTTTTGTGTATAATTGTAACAAAAATATATCACATATTTGTTCCTAATTTAAACTAGAAACGAATATCAAACACTGTCATGAAATATATCCTTTGATTTACCTAACACCCTGTACTATAATTCATCCATCGAAATACTTAGTGTCAAAATAAATACGAATTTACTTCAATTTTAACTGCAGCTTTAGTGTGGTGTCGCAATATTGATAAGCGTTGATGCTTCAAAGATCAAACTGGAGCACTCTTTAATTTCTAACAACATAAGGATAAGACGTGAAAACCGTTTGATCATGGATATATAATAGTCGGCGCCATCCGCATTATCGTGCATCTATGAAGAATATTTACGATTTCATAATAACGTCGCCACAACATAATATGCAGCGAAGTGGTAGTTAGTGAGCCAATTATAATTTGAACAGAGATTTCTTCCAATCCGAACAAGACATCTCGTCGGCGATCATCTTTGATCAATCAAGCGCTAATTCCATTCCACACTTTTAGTTTGCTATAGCAGCTGTTAGAATTTCTTAAGATTGCGTAGAAAGATTTTTATTTACCTTTCGTGTCTAGTGTACATGGAATTTGATTTTGAAGGATTGTATTCTTCATCTAGAATTTTTTGTAGAGGCATTGTGTGTAGAAGTACCAATTTAGGATATAAAAGATATTGCAAAATGGAAAATGCAGAAAATACAAAGTATTCTAACAGATTACAAAGGCACTTCTGACCTACAATTATTTAAACTGTAAGAGTATAAAATGATATCTAATAATAATTTAATTAGAAAAAAAATACCTTTTACCTGTCTTAAAACGTAATCGTATCACACAATCCATGTAACTTTGAAAGGATTTTTATCATGATCATAAAGATTATAATTTAGTGACACGGTAGGCGTTGTTTTAACAAACCTGCACATACGCTTTTTGCATGTGCTGCGCTCACCCCGATCAATAGGATTACACGTGGCCGTAGGTTGCGTGAATCGAATAGATGCCCTACAATACCTATAGTACCTGTGCCTACAGGCTAGTTCGCGTTCGCGTGACGATACCCGCCGACTGGTTTATTGACATCATAATTTACCTTTTCCCTTATCTATTTAATGTTCACCATGAAATTCATAAAAGTCACAATACAAAAAACATTATACCAGTTTATTGCCTTTAGCTTTGCCACCATCCGCCTCGTTGACCTAAATAAGTACAGACCTGACTATGAAATTATTTAATATTCAAACGAATCTAACCTTGCAACGCGCGGAGCGAGTAGCATGGGGGTAGTACCGATGGTACTGCTAAATTGCAAGCGACCGACCCGCCAATTTAATCAACATCGAACATTTTGGTCTGGCCTAGACCCAATAATCTGCACCTTAATATTCACATTTGATTTTTAGATAACCTAAATTTTCCATTAATCATTATTTTACTTTATTTTACAATGTTTCAATAGTATTAGATACTTTAACCCTATTTGTAGAGCTTTTGTGTGCGAAGCTACATGCCCAGTGGTTAATACCATTGGGGACATGAAAAGTAATTTTTGAATCCTAAAAAATTACACAATATATTTTCAATCCCGAATTATCTGATGAATATATGTCTTGCGAAATTAATAATATGTTATTGTTACAAATCTTCAAAATCGGCAAAAGTTGAGAATTGATCTTCGGTTTCAGTTGCTGGTCGGCAGTAGCGGGGCGGGCAATGGCGGAGCAGCGACTTCGCCCGACGGCGGATCCAGTTCCGCCCCGCCGTTGTCACCTGGCGGTTCCGGCGTCGTCGGAGGAGCGCTGTCCCCGGGCGCTGGTAGCCACGCCAGCACCCCGGCGGCCTCCTGTTGCGACACTCCCCGCCCCATCATCACAGACCCGGTGTCCGGCCAAACGGTCTGCTCCTGCCAGTACGACGGCGCACGGCTAGCCCTCACCTCATATCCCAGGCTATCCAGCGCCGCCGTTGGCGTCTACGGAGCTCCTTACCCTTCTACGGACCAGAACCCCTACCCCAGCATTGGCGTGGATAGCTCAGCTTTCTACTCACCACTGGTATGTATTTTCACTTACGGAGTTAAATAAAATCTTTGTTCAAATATATAATATAAGTAATGACAATAAGACCGAAAAATCTACAAGACAAGTTGGAAACAAAAAAGTCCACTCAAAATTTCCAATTTTCATTGGTGATACAGTTTACTTCGAGCCACTCGAGGTCTAGACTAAGTAATATCCAGTTCTGTTTCTTCCTAAAGCAGAACAAACACGGCTGCAAATTGGTACCAATAGGTCGTTTGCCGTTTGTCCGTATTCGAAGCAAGGTTTATCGCTCTCGACTGCGATACGTGTTTGGCTTTTCTGGCGTAGCGTGCGAGCCAGCTCTGAACCGGTCCGTGAGCGCTGGGCCAGAAAACCACCGACACCTCGCAGGCCGCGCCGACGCCCTGTCACGAAACATTAATATTTAAACTCGAAATATAAATTCGGAAAGCGACCGCCATTATTATACCAATTACACCTTATCTCCTTTATATCCTGAAGGACGCGTTTACGTTATTCGAATCGATGCAAAACTTCACACATTTTTTTCGGAAGCGGGTTTCAAAACGAAGTAACTTTATAAATCCAATTTGCGGTTGCAATCGCAACGGGTAACACATCGGTTTAGCACCTTGTCTGGTGGAAAGGGGGACAAATGAGCGGTCGTAGTATGCGGGATCCTTAATCCCTATAAGGGAACACGCTCGCAAAGAAGCGAATGATGTACCTACCGTTCTTCATATAGAAGTGCGGCGCTCGCTTAAAGAGCCATGAGTGGCCCTGACAAGACCGCACTCATGCACTCATTGTAGCGCCGATTCAATTCTATCCGTTTCATACAGTTTAAACTTCAGACATAGAGCACATGTGAAATCCTTTAAACCCAGAAAATCCTATCGAACGAAAGATGATCCGCTTTTTGTCAAACGTTAAGAGGAAGTTTCTCGCCTTAATCTTAGAGTGTTGAAACGTTCATGACGGAAGTTTTGGAAGCGCAATTCACGCCGCCTTTATGATTTAGTTCCCTTCTTTGTTGTGCTTCGCGGTTCGCATGCGACGATGAATTTACTTTTCGACATTATAGATTGCAGCGGAGATACCTTCAAAATTATTTCTGAATATTACACGCGTTAAAAATAGGAGTTCATTCAACTCGTCGCGTAATTACAATATCATGGCAGCTCACTGTAGGTAATTGTGGATGCATCCTAAATCGCCGGCAGTGAGATCTCTATCTGTCATTGTATTTAACGAGGTCTGCAGTAGGTATCTACGCTCTGTGACCCTGTACATGTTTAATAACAGGTGTTTGAATGTATGTATGCTGTCATTGTGTGCCGTGTGCTCATACCTAACTCACGACAAGCCCGGCCGGTTCCGTGCAAGCGACAATTTAGCGAACAATGACGACGCTCTACCACAAAATATACTCGGCGTCTGGCTTCGTAAGTCTTCATTGCGTGCCACGCTACAAGGAACCCTATTAGTTGGTACATAAGATATACTTTAGAATGTTTATATGCCACAACCATTGCGGGTAAAAATATTCAACTGCCATTTTAGTACACGAACGACTCCGGTGGCGCCGTCTGTCGCAACTCGGACTTAGCAACAATACGCAGCGCCATCTTTTATCTATTGTGCGCTTTTGATAATCAATAAAATGGTTTCGTTTTTTGCGGTGGTCTCTTGATTGAATCAACACGTTTCGTTATGATTCATTAGCTGTGAAATTAGCGTAGACGTTGAAATGCTATCATTAGTGTTGTTCGCGTTCTTTATTTACGCGCATCAAAGGTTCACGGCTTTTTTGCTGTTAGTTGAATGACCATAGTTTAATGCGTTAACACTTCTGAAATGTCTCGTTCGATGTAGATTGCTACAAAAAGTTTTGTAGTTACTTATTTTTAATCAATTACAAACTGTTATACTTATTACAACTTTCTCTTAGCAATAACTAATAATCAGATACATGAATAGGTACTTTTTGCTGTGTGTTCATGTCTGATATTTTGACAAGTTTATTAGCTTTCTCTACAACTTTGCAATATAGATTACATTTATAAATGCAGGCTGTATATTTAGTTGAGGAGTAATAAAATTATCCGTAACAAGATTGGACTAATGTTTGAATATAGTAGTCAATTTTGTTAAAACCAACAGACCACCCAATATAGTCACGTCAGCAGCGCCATACGGGCGCGCTATAGGTTTAATATCAGCACTAGTACTATATTGTATTTCGGACCATGGAGAACAATATTAGCTATTTTTTTATAATACTGGAGTTTTTATAATATTGCATGCAGGCCAACTGATGGAAGTGACCGTTGTTACCCATGGACATCTGTAATCACTCCCAGATAAGATTATATTATTATCTGCTATTGGCCGCAAATGCTGCTTCCCCTGAGGACTAAGTTGGATCGCCCCAGACAAGCACATCGCCCTTACCATTCAACCAGAACACGACAACACATAATTGGCAGATATTAATAGGCAGAAATAGGTATAACAATGAATCTTGCGAGGTCGAACTGCAAAGGGTTATACCACCTCTAAAGTTCAATTGTAAGTTAGTAGATTTCATACACCATTGATATCATGGAACACCCAAATATGACTATGATTTTTTTTATGTTTGTAGCTAAACAGACAATGTTATGTCTAAAATTTGAATACGCTGTGGATCGATGAGTATTGAGGATTCATCCAAGTTGTTACCTTTTTCAAACAGAATATGTGATGGTTTGGAATACCTTTTTAATTATGTTTAAAGCAGTCGCATTTTAATATTTTAGTTAACATAAATAAACATTACAAGTTATTTGACATCATTAAAGTAAAATTACTTATTGGCAGATAAACATATTTTTATATCAAGAAATACGAGGAAATTAAAAATGTAAATAGTCGTCGAAAGTATTTTTATAGCTTCTTTTTTGTGCTGTAATTGGTACTTAAGTAACTGCGAAACCAAATCCAAATAAATAATCAGTAAAAATTGTATAAAAAATTCATTTCTATTAATTTTATTGTACTACGTGTAATTTTTCAGCAATAATACTGTAACTTTATAAGTAACATTTATATTCAACACATATAATTATTATTTTTATTCTTTTGTTGTAAAGATATTAAGTAAGCATTCAAAATAAATTGATGTTTCGAAAATAATGATTTTTTATCATTATCATAACAAAACAAATACTTTCTCATTTTCATGTCGCGTTGCCTGCTAAATTTAGACAATTAAGACAATAAATAAATCGGAGTCTAAATTTAGCGTAGCAATGTTGGTTCAATGGCTAACAAGACAGACCAGGTAGGCCCTTTCAATTTACGAGTAGTACTCGGATATACATCGTTCTATGACAGATAATAGATAGGATAGAAAAGTCTTTGAATATAGACCACAGCTTGAAGTTAGACACAATGATTACAGGACGCGTTCAAACCACTGTGATGATCTGAAGATAATTGTTAATGGTAGAATTCAGAGGACTCAGGCCCCGTCAGATCAGCACAGATTAAGGTAGACCTATGTTTAGCAGTAGGCTAGCATAAGCTAGTAGATCGATGCACTCAGGTGTAGAGGTTAGGTTGTCTCCTGGTAGTTATTCCTGTAAGCGGATAATTGAAAAATGAAAAATGCCAAAAATGTGCATACCACCACATTTTTAATGTTCCAATTATAAAATTAAAAAGTTCTTTAAAAGAAATTCAACTTTCAAAATGCTTTTAATGAGGATTAAACGCAAGTGACAAATTGTTCGGGGGTTATAAAATCCTTCATCAAGAACAGGAGCACGTGTGCAATATATTTCTCAGTCGTTATTGCGAACGGATATCGCTCCGAACCCTCCGACATTGCGTTATAGCCCATTGATAGACATACGACAACGACATCCGAACTTAATTATGACTAAACTTTGTTTTGCAACTGTGGCTTCAGTATAACTTCGGCATAAGAGTGGGAAGGCAATTGTTATAACGTGATTATTAACACGCTTTCGGTTTTGCCTGTTCGGTTGGAATTTTATTATCAATTTCTCAATGTGAGAAACTTGAAATTTTAAACGCCTCAGGTGACAATGCTGAAAAATGTAGTATTGAAATAAACACAACAATATATTTACAACTACCGAGACCTTGAGGATGTTTGAATTGTTTTGTAGTTAGACTCCGGCAGCCTGCCTAATATCAACAGTGTTAAGTGCGGCTGTATTCTGATTTGAAGGGTATGCTAAGAGAGACATATTTATCCGAGGCGGCCCAACTGAACCGCTTCTATGGGCAACTGTGGTGTGATCAAAATTATGATAAACTTTGTTTTATGTGATATGTGAAGTTTTATAATTAACCCGATCAATTTGGTGTCCAAAATGTGTTTATTGAAAAATAATTTATTAACCAAATAATTCCAACTTAGAATCGACGAAACTTCATTTTACTATATTACTTTATCTTGTTCATTATAAAATATTACAATTTCAATGTAAATAGTAATGTTGTTCAAATTTAGCAGTTAAAAAATACAATATCCAACTGTGAAGTATTAGTTTATAGATAGACATAGGATAACGTCATTCGAACTGAGTTATTCATGTATTCATACAGGTTTATGCCATACAAGCATTATGGCATTCGAAGCTATACGATTTAAAAGATTCGTTGTAGCGATTTGTGCAACCCATATTATTTCAAGAGTAAAGTTATAAACATCTAGGCTAAATTATAATCAGTTGGATTCTCTGTGATGATTATAGTGGTACTAGTATTTGTGTTGCCGTTCTACTTTGATAAATTTAGTACGAAATCTAAAACTCTCCGACTTAGTCCTATGTTATTAGCTTTGCCTAGGACAATTATGTTGATGATATGTAGTTGAGATCATTGGTTCTACTAATTTCAATTAAAAATATCTACATAATATATACTACGAAAGGTACTAGAAATCGTAACTGATTTGAACCTAGTCAAAAATAAAGAGAGAAACGGAACTCTTAACAATGTCTCAATGTCTCATTCAGAGTCTAATCGCGCACGAAAGTCCTACACTCATTTCATTATCGCGACTAAATTAAAAGTTCGATAAGGAGAAGGCGAAGAAAAAACGGAGAGAGGCCCCGGCCGACTATAAAAACGTAACAAAACGCCAATTTAAATACATCACTAATCTTAAGTCAAAGAGAATAAGTTTAGAAAAAGCGACCAGAGATTCAATTAAAGAAGGGCGATAGAGCGAGAGGAACAACCTGGCGCCACGTGTAAGAACGGGATGGAATAAATAAATAAAAGTGAAGCGAAATCAGGCGAATTGAAAATAGCCATTAAGGTGTTAATGAGGGTCTTATTAAGCCGTCTCCTCCTAGTGGGTGGTCCGTCTGTAGTGTTCGCTTTGTTCATTAATCACGACAGATTAAGTTCCGACCTAATTATCAAATTTATATCAACGATCAACAATAGTTGTGTGATTAAACTAGTTCCAAAACCCTTTTTGTAACGTCAACAGCTTTCTTCAAAGTCCGTCGCGAGAACTCTTTGACTTTTTATTTGGGTTTTGAATTTCATTACATCGTTATAGGTTCAGTTTTTGAAGATCGAGCCATGGCACTTAAAATTAAATAACAGTTATTAAACTATCTAATTTTAAGTCATTTAAAAGAAGTATTTGGTACCCTTTTTATGCCTTTTGATTTATAATTTTAATAATATCAGTTTTATAGTCTTAGCTGTATTATACATGATATGTTTTTAAATAAATGTTTTAAAAGTGTACAATTGGTTAATTCATCTTTCAGATTCACTTGTTTGAACAAAAATTTGTTTGTATAACACAGTATTAATTGATTTCAGTTTAATTACTGACCGCACATCAATAATACATTCTTATACATACAATTATGAACATTTTAAAGGACCCACGGAAATAAGTTACCCTTATAAAATAGTAGTCATTGAATAAGTAACAAAATATAAATCACATGATTAAAATGGAAATACAATTTACCGGTTTATTTTGTGATGGATCTGAACTTTATTCGTTGTTTATAAGATTCATTGCACTTTTTCTGCTAAACTTAAAGTTATTATCCTGGAAAATATCATAAAAGGGCCATCTGTTTCACCTCCCATCATTCTTTCGCCAATTAATTAGTTACGGACGACCTTGCCTTCTGAGTAATGGCCAAGTTTATTTTATTTCCTTACTAATTAGCTCAAATGGGCGAAAGGAGAGAGGAATATAAAGTTATCAACATCGGACGCACTCTCCTTAAATAAAGGCATTAAAGTGCAGAATCGCGAAACTTTTCAGAAGTAGGCATATCCGTATAATTACCTCTTTGTTTATGGAATTTCTTGGTACTTACTTCGGAAAATATTGATTATACGGTGCATAATATTTTTCTCTCTCTTAAAGAGAAAATGTACCTAATTATAATGATGTTAATTATGAATATTGTATTGAGAACTCTGTAGAAATTTCTCATTCTTAATTGAGGCGGCTTGAGGTATGTGCTGTTTGTAATTACCTACAAGCTTCATGCAATTGTAACTTCATTCGAATATTTTTGTTGTACTTCGAACAAACCGTCGATTGTTTTAATTAGTATAGAGTGGACTTTAAATATTAGCGCTGGATATTTCGCTACAAGCATACATGTGTAAAAACCTAGGAGGTTAATTGAGAGTTGTTCGGCTCAATTCGTTCGATTTAAACTCGGTTAACAATTAGTAAGAAAAAAGTGTCAGTTAGGCACTGTGTCGGAACACGAACTTTAATAAGTGAACACTTGTTGATCGCTCCGTTTATTCTCCACCGATTAAAAAACGAACGTGCGAGAGTAACACATTATTGCCACTTGTTCGAACCGCCTCGTTGTTCATTTCCAGACACAAGGTGTTTATTGCAAATTGCTAGTTGCAACACTGCGCCGAAAAATGTGTACAGTATTTTTATTCGCCCCGATAAATACTGATTTTGTGTGTGTGAACTTTCTTGTGTAACTTTCCTTCGATACATCCAAATTTTAATCCTTTATTTAAAATTAAATATTTTAAAAAGAATAAGTCTACATCTTTAGAACAGTTTTTTTTCATTAACATTGGTCATGTCCGCGTAGGTGACACATAACGCAACGCCGATAATTTTATAAGTAACATATGTCATTTTTTGTAATGACAACGTGTCGGCTGAGTGCTAGACTATTTATATATAGTATCAGCCGCCATCGCTTTAATATGGTGCAATAGGACCAGTGAAACGTGGGTGGGCTTATCAGGTACATTGACGATTTGACATAAATGCGTTTTACTTAGATTATGTGACATCCGATAAAATGTTGTAAGGCACCGCCTAGCCGTGATTGACACTCAGCTTGTGTACACAGCGATATCCGAGTACACTTCTGTATCGTTATCTACCGGCGACACATAAGCATCGAAGCGATAGTGCGCATCAGCACCGGGATCGGTCCGTGGCGCGCTGTGTACACAAACAAGCGGCTCGCGGCTCGCGGCGTCGCAACGCCTCGCGGACGCCGTAATCATTTATAAACAATGACCGCCAGCCCCGCAACGCCGCAACCCTCGTCTCACCTCGAAAGCGTTAATTGCTCCGCAAATATACTCATCTTCGCACTAAGCGTTTACTTGCTGACTTTAATGACTGGGTAAACAGAGCGAGCGGTCGCGCGGTCAGCCGCGTCCGGCGGTCGGCCGGCTAATAAATCTTCGGATTTTCCCCGATTTCCCGACGTCCCGCGGTGGACGGCGCCCTCTCCCGCCTTTCTCTTATAAATTACCTACACGGTTTCACTATAAATCAAACAATGCCCGGACTAAATGCATTTACTATTGTTTGAACACACTTCGTACACCGCTATCGCAACCGCACTCGGGGTGATGCATGGTATTGTGATGTCCAGTCAGCAGTTTTGCGGGCACTTTCTTTGTCCCTCCCTTTAATCCGAATCAAGGATATTGCGACCGTTACGCTTAGAGACGTACGCGATTAAATGTAAGGAATCGACCTACTCGGAAGGAAATGGTCTAATGGTAGTTAATTGAAAGTTCTGAGGGAACAGTCTATGTAGTAAAATAAACAACTGTATTGGTGGCGTTCTAAGCGATCTTTGACCATTAATAACGTAAAGGTGCTTAAACTGACCTTTATCTCGGGCGGAAGTTAAAAAAACTTGATCCGAGCGTAATTTTAGTTGGCCGCGGCGCTGGGCATTAGCCGGATAAAAAACGAGGTGTCGATTGAACTGAAGATAACTAACTACGTTATTATTTAATTTAAGTTTGTTTTAGTATCCCTTGCTCGTTGTGTATATCACTTCATAATTGTTATTGCGTTTCCCTGTTTAAGTAACCGTCGGTCGGTGTGTATGAATTAGGTTCATTTGAATAGAATAAATTACGACGTTAAATAAATTTTAATCCCCAACCAATTGTTTCTATTTAGTACTTTTTAGAATATTATGTCCGTCTTAATTAACCGAACATCTTTCCCTTAACATACGTTTAATACACATTCTATAGCACCATTTGATAAAAATCGTGGTATTTTCATGCATTGCCAGTCACCACACATTCAATTTTACGTGTATCGGTTTAATAACGATCTGTGGTTATCGTTACGACTACTAAAGTAACTATATTGTAAATCAGATAATTTTAGTATGTACTCGTCATTATAAATTAAAATGAGTAAAGCTTCCAAATACGACTATTAGAAAGTCTAATCTTAAAACATTTATATGCACTTAACGGTAACAGTAACTGCTTATTATAATTCGTAATTGTATGCACACAATTATATGTAAATAAAATAATACCCATAAGTAAGTGTGTGGGTACTGTTTATGTGTTTATGATCATGTCACATTTGATGTTTTAATAGCAGTTCTTATTTTCGAAACGAGTAATTTACAATTCGTGTTGTTAATTGGCGTGTGTATAATTTTCGGAATAATTCTTAATAATTTCCGTTCGGTGTGTTCTGTGCATAAAAAGTGGGTTTTGCTTTTACGCGCAGACATAAATAACTCTAGAGTATGTAAATAGAATAACGTGTATTAATATTATATTGCTTATACAACATAATTTGTGTAATTTTATATTATTTGTTACTAAATTATAAATTATTTTTTGCTATTTATGTTTCAATTAATATAAATTGCAAAAAATAATTTATAATTTTTACACCACGACCGTTACCTATTGTAAAAGTAGGATATTCTCGATTTATGCGATTAAGTATTTAATTTCAATATTCATTATAGAAATAAAACGCATACATTCACATCTTGACGTGACATTCTGTTTGGTTGAAGAATTAAGCGAAATCTATCTAGATAATAATAATTTTATTGATAGGTTTTTAATAGTCTGAAGTAACTTAGCTACGCTTCTACTGTCTTGAAATAATCTTGAACTCAAATTAAAACTATAATAAAAGTGTAATTTTAAAAATTAATAGGTACGGAAGGTAGATCTTTAAGTTTAAATATACCTGATGTGATACAAAACTTCACGTGTTGTTATAGAGTCGATCAGTCAGCGCTTTCAGTAGTATGATGTACATACTAAATTGAACGGTTTAACGAATTCACCGTATTTTACATTTGTTTAAACTATAATTTTATTTAAAAGGTGGGTATTAAATATTTCTATAGTTTTTATTTTAGACAACTAAATGAACATGCAGCTCGCCTGATGGTAAGTAGTCACTTCCATCAGTATCTGTAATTTAAACCTGATAAGAATCGATATGAGTCCTACATACGTGAGGTCGGCCATAGATGCGTTGTTACTTCTGAGGACTAAGTTGGAACGCCTCGGATAAGTACACTCTTTAAACCAGAATACATCAGCGCTTAACACTATTGTTAAGGCAGAAATAGGTGTAGCAGTGGTGCCTCCGGAGTGCACTAAGAGTTCTACCACTTTAAAATAATTCTTATAATAACACGTTTATCACATCTGTATTTCATAGTGAATACTGCACACAAACTAATTATCGAAGCAAAGATGTATCACGACAAAAAATACAATTAGGTATGTCGAAATGGCAAAATTTATATCCTTTATAATATTATGACATTGTAGCTACTAAAGCTTATTTTCCTATTCAGGACCACCGGGGTATTGAGGACGCTAATTCAGAATAGAATAAATGATACGTCACTGCCACAATAGCGTCAATAAAGACGTACGAAATGCGTTATAATATATTGTGTATTCAGCGGAAAATAGCCTTCGAGAGCCGTTTTACAGTTGGTAAATTTGGAGTAAGTTTTTTGCGAGTTATTGTTGCGATTCGGACAGATGTCACGGGCAGGGAATCCGCGGCAACAAAAGCGCTCCGGGGGCGCTTTGTCCGCTACTCCCCAACCTCCCCGCGTCAACCATTAACACTGACAACTCTAACACTCCACTATCAAAATAATGCATATAATATATTCAATTTATTTATGTCTGTATTCGGCAACAATAGTTATTGCTCTAAATGGTTTTTAATGTCCTTATTTTATGAGTAATTTATACGTGGAGGTTCTACAGCTGCGTTCTACCCTTCGATGATGGCTATTAGCGAGACATCAGATAAAAGCGATAAGCGGTCGGTCCCGGAAACTCTTATGCGCCGTTTTCCGTATCGGGCGTCGAGTTATTAATACGAATGGTTGGGTTTTCGATTGATTATAATTTAGTGATCGCGGCCACGCGTGTTCGGTGAATGATTACGCGATGTATAATTTATAAAAGTTAGCCGAGCGGAACGTTTAATTGGAACTGTTTTATCGCAGTTCGGTCGCGGTCGGCGCGAGTGACGGGTATTCTCATTGTCTCTTAATGTTGACAATTTCAAAGGTAACTAATTAAGTATTTGTTCATTAAGCATGCATGAAAGGGTTAATTATGAACACGGCTTAAACACTGGGTTCACCTTATTTGCATACGTAATGTTTCTATATTTCTATGACAAATGTTATTAATTTATTTTAGTATTAACCTTTATTGCATGTTATTTAATATTTAAATTTTTCGGTCCCTAAAAGGCTGAAAGAGAACTATTAAAATAGTTAATAGTTCGATGCTCTAGGAAGTATATAAACATTTTTAAGGCATTGAAGTTTACTGTAATATCTAAACATGTTAGGTACTTTAAGGTTAATATCTATATCGATAATGTTTTGATTATCTAATTAATAGGCCGAAGCGAAACAGTTTTGATCGTTTTCCCCTACTGTTTATTGATATTTTTTTGATTGGTAAATATTAAAAAGCTTTAGTGTTTTCCATAAAAAAATTGAAAGCGTGCAAATTGACATACTCTTCTCAAATTTTCAATAATGATTAAGCTTAAACTACACCACTGGGCGTGGGTACTGCTCGTTATTTTTAATAGCTTTAATGACTACTATAATTTCCTACGCATTATATTCCGTCGACTGTTAAGTGCTTAGTGTTAAGAGAATTGAGCTACCCTTAAGTTGCGGGTTTGGGCGGGCGCGCGGATTAAGTCGCAGGTCGCGGCTGTGTTGCGGATACGACGCGACCGCAGGCCCGCGCGACCGCGCGACCGTGGCGCGACCGAATCAATCACGGGCTCTCAATAATTGATCGCTCGCGCTCGCTGCCTCCCCCGACCTAATTACCTCTCTCCCTACACGCGCACGCCTCATTAAAGACCGTCTGTTGTTTGTTCTCCTAATTAAAGCCGAGCTTTATCGGTCTCGGGACCCGTCTAATTGATATCATTGCGACCGTTTACGATCACTGAATTACGGTGATCGGTTACCGTCCGCCGAGCCTGTTAAACGTGACCGCACATTGTCTGCGCCGAGCTCCAATTGACTTGTTTTATCCCGGTTTATTGTTTATTTATTTACGACCCATCGTCTGCCTTCCCGGCTTAATGCATTCGCGTATTTACCAACCAAAGCGAATTCCATGTTACATAATTAATGAAAGTAAGTTGACGGCGTAGAGTAGCGATCAGTTATTATTAACTTAAAATCGCACGTGTAAAATCTACCTAATTTTGCGGACGTATTCAACGGAACATGTATGTTTTCGTTGAAAGTAAACTAATATATCAGCACCCAATAAATACATAACAGCTCATATCAACACAAACAACTTAACTTCCAATTAATGCCAATCACTCAGTTCTCTTTAACGAGACGTAAAATGAACGTTTCCGATTGTGAATACAATATCACGCGTAATAAAATAATATTAACTCGATGCCGAATTGCATCGTTATATTGTGACCGAAGTGGAAAATAAGCAATTCCGTTTAAATCACAATCTAGCGATTCTTTGATACCCGTGAAATTGCCGTAACGAAATAAATGTTAAATAAAACGTAAAATAAAATTATTGTGCCTCCACAAACAAATAATTGGAACGGGAACATACCTACCCGAAGCGCGCCCGTCGTCGCTCGTTTTATAGCTTATTTGGGGGAAAGCATTATTGAACTTAGCCACGGTGTCTCCGCGATATGCCAATATGGGTCTTAGGACTAAGGGTGGAGGGTTCCACATGCCCTACCGATTACCGGTTGCGTCACCACCGTGCGGCATGAAATGACTTTTTCGTTTGTATTCGGTCTTTATCCACTTATACTCATTCTTTTTCCACTCGCTACAATTCACTTTCAGATTTCGCTAGTCGTGCTTAGTATCGTTATTATTTTATGACATGAATAATCTTATTTTTTTGTAGTTTTCGTGGCACTTTTCTTCGATTGGTCGAAATTGTGGACGGCGAGAGACGAAAGTTTTTTCGTTTGGGAACTTCAGGCGTCTCAGTTGGGAGTAATGCTTAGTCAAGTTAGGGCTGAACTTAGATATACATTTAGACTTGTTGATATACTGTAATCTATAAGGGACAAGTATTTCCACTTTATTCCATTTAGTTGCTACAGTATTAACGTGTTGTAATTTCTGTCGTTTGGTTCCTTTTGAGTATCTTTACTTTCATATGTTGGCACAAATACTTAATACTGTATGAAAACCATTCGTGTTAGTTTATATAAACCATTAAATAAGAAACAAAAATAATAAATTTAAAAAACAGCATTAAATCTACTATACGTATCTATATGTAGAGTTGCAATAAAAGTAATATGGTAACAATACAAAAATAATTTTCTTTTTAATTTATATTAAATTATTGTATTCAAATAAACGAATACATGTCATAAGTCAAGTCACTACAACGCTCCAAGCGAATAACTAGACAAAAGTACGTTTCAATTTATAACACATTGCTTATCCGTGTTGCCATTTTTTGTTCAAGGTTGAACAATTAGACCCCTGCAGAGTCCAGATGTTAATAAGATAGTGGTTCTATAAACTAGCTAAGGCGTCCGTCCACCACCTTTACATTTACATTTGACTCATAAATTACTTAACTACTTTGTACGTACTCGGTATCCTTCATAAAACTTTTTGAATAAACATAAATACCTCTTTATTCATCTGCCCGACAATATTAAGAGTTTAAATTTTATTAAGACAGTCGCTTTTCACTTTTAATATCTACTGTTTATTTGCTTCAGCTTCTGTATATTAAATTGTAAGATGGTTATGATTTTTATGAGTTAGGTTTTTGAATATTAAGCAGTCGTTCAGCACATAATAAAAAAAATTGCTTTATAATTTATGATAGACTAGGTTTATTTATGTAACGCTTCTCGCCTAGATACGTACTCTCTATCCGATGTGTTTTAGGTTCATAAACGCAGCAAAGGTTATTAAAGTCAATATATTCCTATGCATAGTTATATTAGAAACACCACTCCCATATTAACAGCGACCATTTAGAGTGTAGCATTTGGTCGCTAATATACACTTAGAGCCAACCGCGTACGCGCTACAGAGAGTTGGCTTTCGCAGCAAAAGCTGTCATTATCCGTGCAGTTTATGAAGCAGAAAATGGTAACGCAACATGGTCCCAAGTAAAATCAAGCCTTAACTGCGCTCGGCAGCCAGAAAACTGGCAGTGGTGTGATGAAGAGGCGTAGATTTGGCACCGCGGCGGGCCGGCGCGGCGCCTCGGCCGGGCGCCGGAGCCACCGAGGGTACGGCTTTATGAACCGTCAAATAACTTATCACCAGTTTAATGCAATGAAATAAACGAGCCTTATTTATGAACCGCACCGATCACTCTAACGTGAACTTGTCTTTTTTGTTCCTAGGGTCGCGATGCTTTATTTATGGATCTAGCAGCGCGTGTGAATAACGTTAATAGTGGGGCGGCCCCTTTCGCTACTGTTTATATTTATTTGGGGTTGCTGTAATGAGTCTATCTGGCGCGCTGACTCGCGAACTCTGTGGAGAATTGATTAAAATGTTGTTAGGTTCAGTCTTACGGAAGAGTAGGGTGCAATTGGCGCGGGTAAGATTTTTAAGGGTTAATAAACATGCTTTATCGCGCAGTTAACTCAAAATGACGGTTTGTGTAACTCTTGAGGTGTTTTGGTCGTTAATAGCTCCTAAAATACGAATTAACAGCTTTTTTCCTCGTTTCCCGGTTTTCTTGTTGGGTTGAAAAGTTTTGGGGAGTGTGGTAATTATTTTCATTCCTTTTTATTTCAGAAATAAGAATATTTATAACGTCAATGTTTTACTCATGCTTTCATTAAAATTTAAATGAATTCTTACGACAAACTGAGGAAGTTATCATTAATTAAAACCTATCAATTAAAATTCGTCAATCATAGATGCACGCCAGGAGTTCCCGTTGTTTTGCCATATGTATTAAAAGTTCAGGTGATTTCTAATATAGCGTAAGCCGACCATTAAAAATAGACCCACCCACCTAAATTCAGGTTCCTATCAAACCTCAAAATTTGCTTATGTTTTTGTGAAACGATAGGGGTCGACCAATTCACAGTAGTGAGAGTTACATTTACTTTCCAGAACAGTGAAATATTACAAAAACTTTAATCTCCAAATCTGCAAGAGTTGAAATGAGTAGCAATAAGTATAAGCAATCAGGGTGTCCGTCCGTAAGTCACGTGCCTCGGCACCTCGCTAATGCGGAGGGCGAGGCAATCATCGCTCATAGTTAGCGAGGGAAGCTGATGTCACACCCAGGAAGTACCACAATTTTTATCTCAACCCCACAAAGAGTTGCCAACGAATTTGTCACTGGCTTATTTGGCTGGGGAAAGTATGCTTAGTTAC
The DNA here is from genome assembly GCA_018250295.1 of Spathilepia clonius. Taxonomy (NCBI): domain Eukaryota; kingdom Metazoa; phylum Arthropoda; class Insecta; order Lepidoptera; family Hesperiidae; genus Spathilepia; species Spathilepia clonius. The sequence continues at coordinate 27,815 of DWRA01000255.1, forward strand.
ACAGTGATAGATATTAATGATGCAGTTGGAAAATCGGAAAGGTCTCGTTTTTCTCCATCACTGTACCTACCTATTACAAGGATTGGAATAGTTGTTTAAAAGATATCTTACTATATCATACAAGTAAGAGATATCTTGCAATATAGTATGATTTTTTTGTATAATGAACTGGTTACCCACTTGATGAAAGGTGATCATCGTATAAAGTTTCTCATTGTCACACTAGTTTTTATCGTGTAGCATTTCTTGTGTTTCATTGGTTAGGTGAAGATAGCAGGTGGCGGCAACCATCGTAGTGTTCATGAGTGGCAAGGCACATGTGATCAGCTTCGTATGGAACCCCTGTTATAAATGGAGGTGGTTACAGATGGTCCATGGGCGGCAGTGATCACTTACTATCAGGTGGACTAATAGCTCGTAGGTACTTCATTTATATAAACATACATCTAAATAAAAAGAAGAAGAGACGAGCACACATGTATTTCTATCCCTAAATACGACTTACGATATTATCTACGACTAACTGCTATATAAAATTCAAATAAGTGACAAGCCTGCAGTAAGTTGGTAAATTGTCACTGCCCCGTATTCTCTGTGATCAACTCTAAATACGTTAGAATCAGGTCGACCACAGATGCGTTGACACTCCTGACGTAAATTGACATGACGTGGACGTGAAACTGCCGAATCACAGATTCAAACCAGAATACAGTAGCGCTACAATGACGTTAAAAGGCAGAAATAGGTGTGGTTGTGGTACTATCATTAATACGGACCAATTCTATTACCTTTAGTAACTTTAAAGGTGGTAGAACCCTTTTTAGTTCAACTCCAGCGCTACTACCGCCACACTTATTTCAGCCGAATAACAGCAGTGTTAAGCGCTGTTGTGTTCTGGTTTGAAGGGTGTGGTAAGGGAGATAAACTTAACTAGGCATTCCAACTTAGTCCTCAGGGGTAGCAAC